>PVKA01002380.1:0-125944 GCA_004027165.1 Ctenomys sociabilis
TGAAGTCATAAAGGCACACTATTTCTTTCAATTTTATGTGTTATCAGATATTTGTACTCGTTTCTAACCCTAATTCAATTAAATTCTATTGACATAAAAAAAAATCACCATTAAATACCTTCTGTGTTGTAATGTCTTATCATTTACTATTATATTCACTTTAAAATAAATCACAAAAAAAGTAAAAAGGACAAAAATCATGCTTTTCAATTGTTTATCTTTCTTCTATTTTTGTTAGTATATGTTTTAAATATGTGAAGTTTCCATTCAAGAAAGTGGACAATATATGCTGATTTATTATTTTTCTTCCGCTTCCTACGCACCTCCACCCTCCACCTCTAGAACTCCTCTGCTCATTTTCATTACAATTTTTAATGTTGTTTTAGAAGATACTGATGACGTGTACTGTATAATCACTGTGTGATTCATGTATATGACACATCTTAGATCTTTTTACTGAGAGTTGGGTAACAAACCTCAACTAAGTTTCCTTTGCTTAATACTCACTTTGCTTCCTTATCTACTAGTAAATGAGCATAATTATACTGGTAAGGTATATATTTGAAGAATAAATTAAACACATTTTCCAATTTATGTGACTTGTGAAAAATCCAATGCTGACTTACTACTCCAAAACAGGAAGAAGAAATTTTTTTCTTCTTCTACCAATATTTTAATTTCAAGGCTACTGATTTCTTAATATTTTCTTCTTTGTTTTTTAAAGAATATAATAAAGTCACACACACACACATACACACACACACACACTCAAACAGCATTAGAAACGATATAAGATTTCACTAAAAAAAGTATAAAAGAAATTCAACAGTATTACTGTATTGCATGGTGCTATCCTCTGTGTAATAGTACTGTATAAAGAAAAGGGTGTTTTGTTTGTTTGCTTGTTTGTGAGGGATCTAATTCAGGACCTTGAGCCTGTCAAGCAGGCACTTATGTCGCTGAGCTAGATCCTTCACCCCAATAAACTTGTTTCAATGTCATACAAGAAGTAAACACTTGAAAATTTACTTCTGGTGAGGTGTCTGAATAAGTTTTTGATAATTCGTTGTGACTATAGTGAAGTATTAGTGATAGAAGTTAGTCAATGAAGAAATTAGCAGTCATTTTCACCTATTGTGCCAAATCGGTGGTAACATTTTCCCTATAAAACATATGTATGTTAAAAATCTAAGAGTCATTAAGATTTAGTAAGAAACAGCATAAAATTATAATATATTTTGTTCTTTCAGTTCATATTCGTTTAAATGAAAATGAGGCAACTGACTTGAAGTCAGCTTATATCACAGGGAAGTCATTAATCAGGTAATCAGTGTATCTAATTATTGTGATATGCCAACTATTTTCTTGAGTATTCAAGTTTTCAAGTGGTGAACAAAACTGTGTATTTAAACTCATTGCCCTTTTATAAGGTAGAATACTATATATTTATTATAATGGAAATTAAATATATGACAATGGAAAATCCAGTAAAAATTAGTTCTAATGTTAAAAAAACAATATGGAAACATATTTGGAAGATTACCATTAGAGGATCTGGGGCTGTAGCTCAGTGACATAGTATCAACCCGGTAAATGTAAGGTCCTGAGTTCGATTCCCAATACAGAAAAAAGTTCTGAAGTTTACCGTTTAGAGATGAAGTTTTATAAGAAAAAAATCATAGAAGAAAATTCTCAAATGTCTTCTTAGAGGAAAAATATTAAATCCGTAGATTACACATGAATTAAAAATGTTGATTTCTATGAAGGCTATGAGTATTGCAACATTTACAGAAAACATATTTCACATTTATCATGCTTGAACTACCATACAAAACTGAAAACAATTTACAGATTTGTGAAAATTTCTATGCTGGTCTACATATATCTGTGTATAGATGCAGGCAGATTCTTGACTTGGGACATAGTATAGCAAAAATGAACCATTCATCCCCATTAATAAGGCTGAGCAAGTAAATACTGTGACAATGAGAGATGCACTAAGCAGGTTAAAGGCCACAGTGCTAAGAGAGGGCCCAAAGCAAAAAAAGATCATGAATTGAGGTAATTGTAAGAGAAGTAGAGAATTTTTCTGAGGAGTGAATTATACTCCCCAGGACTCCTTTACAGCATTTCTCAGAGTGAAAGTCTACCAGTATAGATGTATCATGAAACAGTAAGGTCAAGTGGTCCAAATTTCAGATACACCTGGTTCCTTATTCCATAAACTAATAGTAAACATTATTTTTTTCTTTTCTAATGAGTACAATATAGTAAAAAAAAAAAAAAAAAAAAAGAAAGAAAGAAAGAAAGAAAGAAAGAAAAACAAAAAATTTACAAAATTTCATTAAAGAAAGTAATAGGAAGGGCCGGCTTGATAGCTCAGGGAACTAAAGCACCTGCTTAGGCGGAGCACAGCGGCCAAGGTTCAATTCCTGGAGTGCCATGCTGGCGCCACCTGTGGGGCTCACTGAGACAGGGATTGAGACTGGGTGTGGCGGTGCCGTAATCCCAGCAATTGGGAGGCTGAAAAAAGGCGCATCCCTGTAAGTCTGATCTACATAGTGAGATCCTGTAGACCCTGTCCTAAATACAGAAAGAAAAAAAATGGAAGTACTAGGAATTTGATAATTGCTGTTGCATTGCATAATATTGGTCAAATTAGTTGTTGAGGTTACCAGATATAAACCTGAAAAACTGGTTTCTAAAAGTTATAAGAAATTAAAAAGAAGAAAATGAAAAAAGTATTAATTGCTCCTTTCAAATGAAAAAGCAGAAATCAGCAGTACAATTATCCAAACTATCTTGCTATATGTACACGAATATAACTTTTTTCCATCTTTCTTTTGTACTTCTCAACTCATTTTTTTCTTTTTCATTAAACAGATTCTTTCTCATTCACAGTATCTGCTGTACCTTTTCGATTTTATTTACTTTTTCAGGTATTCATATTACCGAGATAATACAATGTAGGGACATGTGGGTCTGGTTTATTTCTCTTGCCAATAAATAAATTTCTAATTGCATCCATTTACCTATAGAAGTCTCAAATTTATTTATTTTTACATCTGAATAATACTGCGTTGTGTAAAAATACATCTCTTTTATTCATTCCTCAGTTGATGGGTATTTGGATTGTTTCCAAGCTTTAGCTCCGACAAATTGTGCTGATATAAAATGGGTGCACACAAATTGCTGTAGTATGACGTTTTCAGTTCTTTTGATTAAAAAAAAAAAACACATAGGAGGGCAATAATCCTATCTTTTTGAGGAATATCCACAGTCATTTCCAAAATAGCTTTGTCAGGATGCACTCTCACTTACAATGGAGAAGGCTTTCTTTTTCCCTACACTCTTTTTCAATGTTTGTTATTGGTTGACTTCTTGATATAGCTATTTTTTTCTGGCATAAAATGTAATCTTAGCATTGTTTCAACTTGCATCTCTTGAATGACTAATGACATAGAACTGTTTTCATACATTTATTTACCATTTGAATCTCTTCATTTGTGAAGTGTGCATTCATCTCAGATGAACATTTTTGGATTGGGTCTTTGAATTTTGGAGACCTGATATATTTTAAGTGCTTCATATGTGCTAGATATGAGTCCTTTGAAGGAAAGTTGGCCGTAAATTTTTCCTTAATTCATAAGTTTTCTTTTTACTCTCTTGCTGATTTTTTTAATGTATTTAGTACAGGGTCTACAGGATCTCGCTACACAGATCAGACTCATAGAGATTCTCCTGTTTGCAGCCTCCCAAGCACTGGGATTACAGGTGTGCACCACCGTGCCAGTTGCAATGGCAGTCTCAGCATTCCCTGTCAGTGGAGCTGGCATGGTGTGAAGTGATTATTTTTTGATGTGCAGAAACTTTTAGGAAATATGAAATGCGAATTGCTGATTCTTTGAAGTATTTCCTGTGCAGTTTGGATTTATTCACAAACTACCTACCTTTATGTTTTCATGATTTCTACCTACATTTTTCTACAGGAGATTTAGTGTTTCAGTTTTAATATTTGAATCTTTGATGCATTTTTACTGTAGCTCTTTGCATGGTGATGGACTGGGGCCTAGTTTCAGCCTTTTACATGTAGAAAGCCAGTTTTACCAGCAAAATTTATTAAAGAGGCTATTTTTCTTCCAGTGAACGTGTTTTATCCCTTTGTCAAAGATAAGGTGGCTAAATACATTTGTAGTTTGTGTCTGTATCTTCGTATCTGTTCCATTGATCCTGAATTCTGTTCTATTTTTTCCAGTACCACGCTAATTTTATCACAGTAGCTGTGCAGTATAATTTCAAGTCAAAGATTTTGATGCCTCCTGCCTTTGCTTGTTTGTCATGATGTTTTTTGCTATTTTAGGTCTCTTATGGTTCCAGGTGAATTTTAGGAATGCTTTCTCTAGATCTGTGTGGTATACCACTGGTATATTCATCAGGATTGCATTGAATCTGTATAACAAATTTGGGACTATGGTCATTTGCACAATATTAGTTCTTCCTATCCAGGAGCAAGGAATATCTTCTTATTTTCTGAAATCCTTTTTGACCACTTCTTTTCAAAGTACTGCAATTTTCACTTTATTTTTTTTTTATTTTTCTATGAAAATAGAATGAGCCTAAATCTTATGCTGTACTTCAAGGTCTTAAAAAACTAGAGTGAGTCAAACCTAAAGAGCAAAGGATAGAAATTACAAAGCTCAGAGGAGAAATAAATGCAATGGAGATGAAGAAAAAAAACACAAAGAATTAATGAATTTCAGAATGAGTCTTTTAAAAGCATAAATAAAATTGATAACCACCTAGCTGACTTTATCAAAAATGAAAGAAACCACTCAAATTCATTCAAAGGAATGAAAAGGGTAAAATCACTCTGACCCTATAGAAATTAAGGGGACCATCGAAACCTACTTCTAAAATCCTCACACTCCCATGATGGAAAACACAGAAGAAATGAACAAATTCCTAGATACATATAAATAGAGTTCAATCAACAGTATATAAAATTCCAAATAACCAAATATCAATGAATAAAATGTAAAATGTAATAAAATATCTACCAAACAAGAAAAGCCCAGGTACTGCTGGATTCATAGCTGACTGCTGCTAGAAACTTAGAGAAAATTTAGTACTATTATCAAACTGTTCAATGAAACCTAAATAGGAGGAATTCTCTCAAATTCATTCCTAGATGTAAGTATTACTCTGATAACAAATCAAGGGAAAGAAGCCCCTCTAAAATCAAAACAAACCCCCAAAAATCTATAAGCAATATCCCTAATGAACATAAATGCAAAACTGCTCAATAAAATAGTAGTAAATATGATGTAGCAAATCATCAAGATTATACATCATGACAAAGTGGGACTCATCTCAGAAATGCAGGGATGTTTCAATATATGCCAATCCATAAATGTAATATAACACGTCAACTGAGCCAAAGACAAAAATCACACGATCATTTCAACAGACACAGAAAAGCTTTTGGCAAAGTCCAACACTCATTCATTATAAAAACCCTACACAAAATCAGAATGAATGGTCTTCACCTCAACTTGACAAAAACCATCTATGACAAATGAAACAATAGCCAACATCACTCCAAATAGAGAAAAAAAATAAAACCTTTACCATAAAATCAGGAACAAGACAAGGTTTCCCAGTTTTTCACTCCTGTTCTCTGTAATTCTGGAAATATTAGCCAGAGCAAGTAGACAAGAGAGAAAAATAAAAGGACTAATGATAAGAAAGGAAGAACTAAATTGTCATTATTTGCAGATGACATGATAGTCTACATAAAAGATCCCAAAACATATACCAGGAGATCTATAGATTTAATAACCTAATTAAGTAACTTCACTGGATCTCAAAATTCAACAGCATTTTTATACACAAAGAATACACTGATAGAGAAATTATAGAAATTTTGCTTTTCACAATAACACCCTCAAAATGAAACAGTAAACATTTTATGTATGCATAATCATTTTATTAAATTCATATAGCAACACATTATATTATATTATATATTATATTATATTATATTATATTATATTATATTATATTATATTATATTATATTATATTATGTTATATTATATTAATTTGTTTGAAGAAAGTGAAACAAAGAAGAAGTGCAAATTAGCCAAAGACTTTTCACATTTAAGCTGTACAGAAATTTGCATGTGCTTGTGTATGGCTTCAGGTTCTCTTTTCTTCAGCATTAATTAGTCACTTTTCTTTTGCTCAGACAAAAGACTCAACACCTGAAAGTTTAAGGAGAAAAGGTGCAGATGTTTTATCTCATAGCTTCCTGGTTCCAAGGTAGGTTTGCACGGCAAACGGGCATCACAGAGAAGAAACAATACTTATCAGCAAGAAAGCAGCCAAAGTAGCAAGTGGCAGAAAACAACAACAGCTGTCTTTCTGTTTTTATTCAATCCAGGTTTGTCTGGGTGCTCTGCTAGAAGGACACCCCTCATTTTTGCATCACAACATGATTGAATTCTAGCAGCACTCCCAGCATCACACACCTAGACTAGGGAAGTACCACCTATGACCACATGAGGACTGGGGGAGCATATCTAGACAAAGAACGTAACATCTTGTATCCCTAAGGAGGCAGAACTTTACTTGAGACTTAGAGAACAAGTAACTGCCCAGGGAGAAAAGCAGAAAGTGTAAAAGTTCTGAATCTTCAAAGAAATTAATGTAGTTGAGAATCCATAAAGACAGTTAATTTTGAAGTAAAAGTAATAGCAAACCAAATAGTTAAATACAGAGAAAAGATAAATTGCACAGTTTATTTCTTTATGGTTTTCATTTGTGCTATATACAATCGCATACACTCAAGTTATGTAAGAGATCAGTGAGTGTTGAAAGAGTTAAGTTTTTAAAATCATTGCTCTTCCATACTTTTAGATATTCTAACACAATGGAGCACAGTTTAGCTATCAAGAAAGATAAACTTAAGACTTGTATAGGCAAACCTATAAAAAACCTATTTCATTAGTGAAATAAACCAGAGATCCATATGTGTGAATGCCATTTTCTGCCTACTCTAAGAAATTGAAAGGGTAAATAAGATCCAAAAGGTGCAATAATTATAGCGAAAGGGAAAGAAATTACACAAAACAAATGGGATAGGTTAAAAGAAGGGAGGGGAGAAATATATACATATACACAAGATAGCTAAGGTAATTGTACTACTAATTTCTGTTAATTCAATGAAAGTGACAGTGCTATTATTGTTTGATCAACTTTACATGCCTATATGTAGTAAGCTGAGGAACTACTTTAAATATAACAATATGCAGTATAATAATCATTGTTAATTTCCTAAATCATCTTTAGAAATTCTGTGCCATTTTATTATTTTTCTGTCTTTAAAATAAAAAAGTAAAAACTTTTAAATAGATTTTCTTTGTGTTTCAATTGAGTTATTGAATGAATATTTTTATCAAACCTTGCAAAATACCAACACAGTGATAGGCTAAAATATTAAGTAGTTGATCAAACCAGGTATGAAGTCACACTCTTGTAGGCCCAAATATTTCAGTGGCTGAGGCAGGAGAGGTATGTGTTCAAGGCCAGCCTGGACTCATTTGTGGAGGTTTTGTAGCCCGTGGATTTAATATACAGAGTCTCCAACAAAATAAAACACTGTTTCATCACTTATTATAAAAACCTCTTGACTTCCTTTCTAAGAATGACCAAAGTTAAAAAATGATGTTGACAGATTTACATACAAGTTGGCCTAATCTTTCCACAATCATACTTTCTTTTGCAGGTACTTCCTTTCTAGAAAAGCCATTTTTCAGATTAGTGATTTTCCTTTTGCTTCTCAGTACTAGTCTGACCAAAAAACACCATTAGTAGCATGCCAAAGCCTGAACATTGTCCTGCCTTGAAATTTCTTCCACACATTTAATCTATTCTCTCAATCTTGGTCTCATGATGTAGGCAGTCTATAAACAACATTTCTCCTAGAGCATGACACAAACATCAAGTTCAACTACCAATAGGATAAGATTTTTTCCAAGTGTATCACTCTGAGCTTGGTCCTTTCTATCTGTATTTGGAGATTCTAAGTTCACATTCAGAATCTCCATCAAGTTCAGCTTATACTTTTCTAGAACTCTGCTAGCTGGCATACAAAACCTTTCCAAACTCATCCACATTCCAGTTTCAAAAGTTTTGTTCAGAAAACCAGGGTAACAACAAGACTTGAAAGGTACAAAATCTATTTTAGTTCTTTTCTTGACACTGAGATAAAAACTTATCAACCACAGCTGTAAGAAGAATATATATATATATATATATATATATATATATATATATATATATATATATATATATGAGTGTGTATGTATTTCAACTGATGAATATAATGGATTCAGTAATCTAACATTTTCCTATTTTTGAGAAACTGAAGAAAACAAAAGCTCTCATTCATTCACTCACTCATTAATTAATGAATTCATTCTTTCAAGTAAAGACCTTGCAATTCCAACCCCTCTGTATTCTCTGGTAGTCATATAACAACACTAAATGCAACCATGTATAGAGATCCTACAGATTGGTTAAGACCCCATTGGTGAAATGAACTCCAGCCTTAATTAATGGCCAAAGTACTTATTTTCAACAAGAGAGGAATGGTTTCCAAAGAAGTATGGGCAGAGCCCACAAAATGGAGAAAAAATTAAAAGATCTGTCCTTTCCACTCATTCAAAAAAGAATGGTTGTGTGACACTGTTTTGTTCTTGCGTCCCTTTAGGCCATGACCTCTGCTATACTTTGTTATGGTGAGGAGAGGGCATGACATAATATTCTGCATTTATTCTACTTCAGTTATCCATGCATGTAACCTTGCTGCTTGGGTACAAGTCATTGAAAATGGCAATTCTCTTTCTAACTGAACAGAAATTTTTACTTCATCATGTTTCTGTTTACTTGTACTTCTTATGTAGTTTCTGCTTCTTTCTTCCTTCAGTAATTAACCTTGCTTTGGGCTGCATTCCAGGGAGGCTGTGTTTACAGTGCTTTCCTCGCTTCTCCCTTCTGCTCTGCTGGATTGTACTGTCTTATATTCTCCATGGTATTTTTTACACCTAAGGCCAGATATCAAGCCTTACCCTGTGGTTTCTTGGCCAACCATTAGCCCAGGCCAATGGGTAATTTCTTCTCTGCAAGAACACATTTTGCACTTGCCTTACAAAATCTATTATACATTTTGTACAGGAAAATCCAAACTTCTCAGCTAAAGGCCACTAGGAGTATGAAACTCCCACATCTAATTTTAAAGAAATCACTTAAAGTAGAAAACTTTTTTCAAATAATAATTCCTACTTTAATTTTTTTTGTGATGTACCACACAGTATTAAAAAAAATAAGAATATAGTTTTCTTCAAATGCAGAGGAAGGGAAT
This sequence comes from Ctenomys sociabilis, assembly GCA_004027165.1. Lineage (NCBI taxonomy): Eukaryota > Metazoa > Chordata > Mammalia > Rodentia > Ctenomyidae > Ctenomys > Ctenomys sociabilis. The sequence continues at coordinate 9,424 of PVKA01002380.1, forward strand.
GTTTATCCCAGCTTTGCTGAATAGGTAATGGATTTATATCTACTCCTTGTTCCTCAGTGCTCCATTTTATTATTCTTATGAGAGAAATGATGGCAACTACATGTGGATACAGGTTTGAAATCAAACTTTCAAAAGTCTTTCTCTGCCTAGTGATTCAGGTAAAAAGTTGCATTACTACTGCTGTAAAACAAAATTCTTAAAATTGTGTAAAATATATGCTTCAAAATACACAATTTTCTTAAGGGACTGGCCCTATTGAACTGCCTATTATATTTCTATCTAATTTATCTGCCTCCAACATTCTCCCCTCTGAAGAAGTAACTTAAGTTGCCATGAGGGAACCACTTGTGACAACTGCTCTCACTTCTTCAGGATGGAAGGGATCATAGTTGCGAACCAGCAGTTAGATATATTCTTCAAAAGTTCTATCTAAAGACCCTCAGTAGACATGAAGAATTTTCATCTGGGGTACACATACAGCTTCTAGTCTGGAGGAATCAAAGTCAAAGAAATAGACATGCATGGGTCTAATAATCACAACAGGATAATTATGAATATAGTCAAAGATTTGTTATCAAGTAGACAGTAATGACTTCCCATAAAAATGATAAAAAAAAAGGGTCCAGGGGACCTCAGCATCTCACATACCATTGATTTGATATCTTTTGAATATCAGAAGGATCTGGATGTAAGGAGACAAGATGGAAGACAAGGTTGCTGCTTGGAAGAGAAAGATGTTCCCATATGGGCCACAACTTAAGACCCAGACAAGAGGAAATACAGCTACATAGTTCCCTAGAGACAGGTATCAGGGATTGATGTTCTAAATAGGTATCAATCACCTTTAAAGAGCCCAAATAAGTCGCTAACCCAACCCCCAATAGGAAGGGATCCGGTCCTGTATTCATAACCATTTGATATGTGACTCGCCTCCCTTTTTGGTACTGGATTTAATCAATGTTACCTGGGCAATGGTGCTTGTAATCTCATTGGTTGACCATGGTTCTGTCCCACATCATGCCCAACTAAGAGAGTTCCCATGTCTTCAACACCTTAGGCCCACCACACCGCATGACTTTCCTCTATGAAAGTCCCTGGAAGAGACACCTTCCTGGGGACAAACTGCTTTGGCCCCCCTCCTATCCTTCTCTAGGACAGGAGCTTTATTTTCCCCCAATAAATATATTCTGCTCATCAAAATACAGTTTTACAAAATATCCTCAGTCCATCTGTGAGTTAATTTTGTCTACTTTGAAAGCTAACAACATTTATTATAGTTTTCCTATCTTTTAATCTTTTCTGGTCTGTAAACCTATCATCTTCCTTTAGCACGTCCCTGCCATATACACTGAGGAGGGCCGAGTAACATCTCAGAGGAGGAATATTAAGGATAGAATTCTTTCTTCCAGACCATCCTCTGGCTGTGGATTCATTCATATTTATTCAGATAGTTAAATGGTAACCCCCTCACCCAAAGTTCTTCAAGTGTTTCTTGGAAAGGAAGAAAAGTATAACACTATGTTAAAGAACTTCGTGAAGGAAAAAAAAAAGTATCAAAGTAGATCAAGAATCTCCTGCTGAGCCAGGCATGGTGGCGCATGCCTGTAATCCCAGCACTCGGGAAGCTGAGACAGGAGGATTGTTGTGAGTTCGAGACCAGCCTGAGCTACAATGTGAGTTTGAGGCCAGCTTGAACTACATAGTGAGACCCTGTCTCCAAAAAAAGACAAAAAAAAAAAAAAAGAATCTCCTGCTGCTTGATAGATGTCTCATTTATATTCTCATACTAACAACATCTTTCCAATCATTTAAAAACAACTCTCCTGCTTATTATCATGCCAGAACACAACTTACATGAGAATCATTTGAGTGCTCATATGTACTACACTTTCTTTCCATCTTATCTCTTTTCTTGACTTTGAAGGCAACTATGGAAATGTGGATGTGACAACACATTTAATTTCTCCTCCAAGGATTTCACAAATCAAGGGAAATACAAAACGGCATGCAAACTCTGTAATCCTGAACCCAATAAGACAATTTTTGGTGGAAGTGCTGCTATAGAAGGTGTTCCAGATTTCTTAAATTTATCAAAGACTGATAAATTCTGAACTGAAACTCTGTAAATGTGAGTTAATCTCTTTGCCTGAAGCAGTGCCAGATCCCACTGATGGGCCCTTGGGAGATTAATTGATGCCATGTCAATAAAAGACAGATCTGCAACAGAAAGATTGAGGAATATCATTCTGCAACTCTAAAATGTCTGTTATTAAAACATCTGAAAGCTAAATACATCAAAGTGAAGTGATTGAAATTTATATGTTTCTTTTGTGTTTATTGCTTCTTTTTGTTTTGACAAATATTTTAGTGTAAAGTAAAATCTCTTAATTCTGCACCTGTACTAGGCACCAAATTAAAAAAAAAAAATTGTTGCAAAGACTAAGGTCAAGAAGCTCTTGCTCCATGTTTCTTCTAGGTATTTTATGGCATTAGATCATATGATTGAGTCTTCAATGTATTTTGAATCTACATTTTACTGAAGTTGTAAGGGAATCATAATGTTTTTATTTTTATGCTTTTATTTATTTATTTATTATTTTAGGATAGAGTGTACAAGGTGTACAGAGTCTCATTACACAGATCAGACTCATAGTGATCCTCCTGTTTACAGCCTCCCAAGTGCTGGGATTACAGGAGTGGGTCATCAGGCCCGGAGTGCCTCAGGGGTGGGGCTGGCATGGCAGACTCAGGGACTAAACTCCCAGCCCAGTCATCTGCCTAAGAAAAGGCTTTAATCTGTTTTAATTTGGCTGGTCCTCATAATTTTTTTTTTTTTAAATATGATTGTTGTGCAGCTTTCTCTGAAAGATTTATTGCAGAATCTATCCTCTCTCCTATTGATCATTTTTGGCAACTTCATTAAAAATTGGCTCACATTATATGTGTATCTTTATTTCTGAGATATCTTGTTTGATTTGTCTATATTTCTCTTCTTTTGAGGTGCACCACACTGTTCGTTTACTGAAGTTTATAATGTAATTCGAAATAACGATGTATAATACCTCCAGGTTTGCCACTCATCCCAATATGGCTTTATCTTTAACATTATAAACCACCAAAAAATGCATATTAGAACCTTGAGCTATCCCTTACATGATAAGAAGATTATTATACAAGTGAAAATGATATTAAATACTGATGAGGATGAGAACCAAAAAGAAATATTTATTCAATGTTATTTCAAGTGTAGATTTTGTAGGAATTTTGGGGGAAAACAGACTGGGGTTCCTAAATATATGTCAAAAATTAAAAATGGAATTCAGATATTAAGGCCAGCCTGAACTGCATAGTGAGACCCTGTCTCAAAAAGACAAAAAAAAAAAAAAGTTATAAAAGCATTATCATGAAGTAGAGTGTGCAATCTCGTGTTCAGTAAAGCATTACAACAGCCAAGACATGGAAGTAAAATTAACACTTGCGAAATGCATCCTAGCCTGAGAGAGAGAAAAATGCTTCAATGGGCAATAAAGATAACTTGAGCAGTGGGAAGATAGCTCAGTGGCATGAGTGCCTGCCTGGCAAGTGCAAGGTCCCAGTACCACATGTGCTGGATCTGGAACTTTGGCCATGATGTGCAAACCCTGAATTGGGTGTGGTTGCTCATGCCTGTAATCCCAGCATGAAAAATGATAACTTGGCTATGAGAAGTCAGATATATAAAGAGAATGCTGTCATAGATGATCTCATGACTTATGTTAAAATGTAACATGATCAAATAGACATTACCTCAATTTCTCATTGCTACTGATTAAAAAAAAAGTCATACCAATTACTGCCATACCATCTCTCAAGTAAATATTTGTGTAAAAAAAGGGTAATAAATGAAAACAAGAAACAAGAAAAAAGTCATAGGACTCTCCTTCTACCATGCTGTATATGGTTAGATTTCTAAATTTCTGTGTAAAAATATATAATTCTTTATTTCTATTTTTTAAAATATCTTTTTTAGTTTTTAATTTTTTTTCTTCATATTCTGTAGGGACTTAAAGTTTAACACACTAATACTTGATGGAAAATAGCTGTTCTATGTTAGGCCTAAGATGATTTATATTCAGACAGATAGTGAGGTTAAGCTCAACTGCCTACATTGTAGGGCAATAATAAGCTTTCTTCTGGAGGGTTAGCAGCTTAAGTTTGCAGATCAAAAATTAGAGAAAAAGAAGGGTTGCAAAGTCAGCCAACATTTTGGCCCTAGCCTTTTGGGGTCAGTGAGGACTCAGGACATAGGAAAACCTGTACTGCAATATCCTATAACTCAGTGGTTTCCCAAATTTTCTCATCAAGGAGATTATGGGACCACAGAGAAAAGTGATTGATGATGTAGAGTGTACCTAAGGAGAGTCATATGGAGAGAAAACATTCTCTCAGGCTTTCACAGAGAGAAATTTGGTCAAGCGATGGCCTTGACTCATCCACATGGCTGACACTGACAAAGGATATAAAAACTGCTGTACAAGGTTTCAGGGTAAATCCTGATGGCATGTGACTGACCTTGTCTGATACGAAACTTACATTTCTTGTTGTACAGGTCTTGCTTTATCTTGTCTTAACCATCTAGCAGAAAAATATAAAAATAGAGTATATAAAATAAAGCCATATCAATAATAGTCCTATAGTTAACCCACCACTATTATGGACTACTGGACTACATTGGAATATTTTCTGGAATTCATGCACCTACAATATTTAAGTGACAATGGAATACCCATCTGTGACAAAACTAAACAAAACAATGGAATACAAATGAGGTACCATTTTGTATCTGTATATGCAAAATAGGATAGATGTACAGCTACTTTCTCGTAATTCAATGAATAGAAAGATTTGTATTAGTAGTATTTGTGGACAGCATATCTTGTCTGCATCTTGTACTATGTATAACCACTAAGAGTACAATAATATGCAATACATTAATTATTGAAACTGTTCTACTAATCAGTTTTGAAACTCTCATTACTATATGTTTCTTACAAAAATTATTTTAAAAATTAAAAACGACATCGTTACTCACAATGAAAGTTCCTTCAGAGTACCTAAACGTTATACAAAATCTTAGATAGAAATGAAAAGTTTTCAATTTTTACGATATGTGGAGCTTTACTAATATTAAGAGTCTTCATATTCAAAATCCATTAAGTCATTTCTACCAACTGAAATATATTAACAATCAATAAAATTCGATCAGTGTTATAGCATTTTGAGTTAATACACTCTTTGTGAAGTTTCAAAATGCTTTGACTTACAAGAAGTTAATAATAGTAGAATGTTGCCATTTTAAAACAACATTCTAATGGATTTTAAAGGTTTGAAATCTTTTTTTTTATTTTTCCTGTGTTTGCTGCAAATAAATGCATATTGTCAAAATGGATGATATCTCTTTTATTAAAAACACTTCTGTGAAGACCGACTTGCCTGGCAACTTCCTGAAGCGCCTGCCACCAAGCCCGCCGAGTGAGTGGGAATTTTTCTGAATCTCCTGCCTCCAGAACTACCCTCACCTGGCCCTGTTAGTATGTGGGAGAGCTTCTGTGTTCCCCACTGCTCCCTGGAACAGGAAGCCAACAGAGTGGAACCACAGGCTAACTGTTCTACCAGAAGAGCTGCAGTTAAAAGGAACTGAACACAACAGTTCAATCCAGGCCAGGGATAACTGGATAACTTCAAACTTAATAGACTGGCACCTGAATCTCATTATGTGCTAAGGTTGTAACTGCAACAAGGCTCTATACCAAAGGTCAGAGGTCAGTGCTATACAAAATGACAAAGACAAGGAGGAAAAGGCAATCTCAGCCCTCGAGTCTACCAATAAGTGCAGAGGACACTAGCTCAGCTGAAATGAATGAATTAACAGAGGTGGAAGCAAAACAGCAGAAAGGTATAGAGGAACTCAGACCAGAATTAATGCCTGAAATAAAAAAAAGAAATGTTTGAGTACATAGCATCTGAAGTAATGAAACAAATCCAGAAAACTACGGGGGAAACCCAGTGTCCATCCAGAACAAGTGCAGAGAGTACTATTCCAGCTGAAACATGAATTAACAGCGTCGCAAAGCAAAAAAAAAAAAAAAAAAAACCAGCAGAAAGGTAAAGAGGAACTGAGAGCATAAATAATTTCTGAAATAAAAGAAGAAATCTTTGAAATCGTAGCTTCTGAAGTAGAGAATCAAGTAGCGAAATGTATAGAGGAAATTTAATTGGCAAAAATCTGTGCAGTAAAAGAATTAATAGCTACCTCTAAAGGAAACATTGATTTAAAAAAATAGAGGAAATCAGAAATATAATGGATGCCTGAAATGAGCAATGCAGAAAAGAAATAGATCGCATGAAGCAGAGTCAAAAAGATATAGAAGAACTTAAAATATCAATCACTCTACGAAACCATTTGAGTTAAAGTGAAGACACAATTTCAGATCTTGAATATGTAGGCACACCTAGTGAAAAGGTGAGAAAAGATCTGTCAAATACAATGAGAATGAAGGAAAAAATAATCCATCACATGCAAGATGATGCCAAGATGAACAATGTGAGATTATTTGGCATCAATGAGAATCAAGGAGTCCATACAAATGACATAAAAAGAATATGGGCAGAAGTAATAGAAAATTTCCCAAATATGAGAAAACAATCCAACATTCAGGTAACTGAAGCATACAGAACACCAAATAACTTCAATCCAACTAAAAACACATTAAGACATATAATAGTCAAGATCCTACAAATCCAACACAGAATAATATACTAGAAACTGCAAGAGAAAAGAAGCAGATTGCATTCAAAGGAAAACCCATCAGAATTACAGCCGATTTCTCTACACAAGCCATGAAGGCAAGGAGAGCATGCAGCAGAGTTCTTCAAGTCCTGTATGAAAACAAATTCCAGCCCAGACTACTATACCCTGCAAAACTCTCCTTCAAGTTTGATGGAGAAATGAAATACTTCCACGACAAAGAAAAACTAAAGAATTTCATGAAGACAAAGCCATCCCTATGCAGGCTACTGAAAGAGTTCCTAACGAGAGACCACAATGACCAGAACTCCATGAATAAGAATGGAAGGAACCCACTAAACAGGACAAACAATTAAACACAGGATAAAAAGGAGTAAACAAAAGCAGGTAAACATCATGACAATCATAAGTCAACAAGTTTCAATTATAACCATCAATCTAAATGGATTCAATTCACCAATTAAGAGAAATAGACTGGCACAGTGGATTAGGAAACAAAATCCAACAGTATGCTGTGTACCAGAAACACACTTAACTCAAAAAGACACTCATAGGCTTAAAGTCAAATGATGGAAAACAATACTACATGCCAAAGCACCTCAGAAAAAATCAGGAGTAGCAATTCTTTTCTCAGAGAATGTCAACTTAAAACCAAGAATAATCAAAGGACACAAAGAAGGCCACTATATATTGGTTAGGGGAAAAATTCAAGAGGAAGACCTAACACATATGAATATCTATTCACTAAACACAGGAGCACCCAACTATGTAAGTCAAATCTTAATGGACATGAAAAATCTAATATCCAAGATAACAATCTTAACAGGAGAACTTAATACCCCTTTGTCTCAAGAAGATAGTTCAACCAGACAAAAAAATTAGCAAACTAGTAGAAGAAATGAACCAGAGCTTGGAACAAATGGACCTGGTGGACATACACATAGTGCTCCACCCAACCACAGCTGAATATACACCTTTTTCAGCTACATATGGGTCATTTTCTAAAATAGACCACTTATTAGTCTGTAGGTCATGCTTAAGTGTCTGCAAGAAAAGAGAAATTATTCCATGCATAATTTCCGACCACAGTACAATGAGACTGGAAATAAATGACAAAAGAAACCAGTAAAACCTGCTAAATTCATGGAAATTAAACAACACCTTACTCAGCAATCAAACGGTCACAGTTGAAATTAAACAAGACATTCAACAATATATAAAATTCAATGAAAATTCAACCACAACTTACTGGAACTTATGGAATTTGATGAAAGCAGTTCTCAGAGGAAAAATCATAGCTATGAAATCACACATTAGGAAAACAGAGCAGGAACAAATAAACATGATAATGTTATACCTCTGACATCCAGAAAAGGAAGAGCAAATCAAATCCAGAGCACAAAGACAGAAAGAAATAATAAAGATTAGAGCAGAAATCAATTCAAATGAGGTAAAGAAAACAGTTTGAAGAATCCACAAATGAAAAAGTTGCTCCTTTTAAAGACTAAATAAAGTTGATAAGCCCCTAGCTAGCCTCATCAAAAAGGGGAAAGAAAAAATTCAAATACAAGTAATAAAGAATGAAAAGGGGAAAATCACCACAGACCCAGTGGAAATTCAGAAGATTATCAACAGTTACTTCAAGAATCTTTATGCTCACAGAACAGAAGACAGAGAAGAAATGGACAGAGTCCTCGAAAGGTACAAATCACCAAAACTGAACCAAGAAGACACTACAACTCTCAATAAGACAATAACAGACAATGAAATACGAAATGTAATAAAAAGCCTACCGACAAAGGAAAGTCCAGGTCCTGATGGATTCACAGCTGAATTCTACATGAAATTTATACAAGATATAATCTCTACACCTCTCAAACTCTACAAGGAAATTCAAAAGGAATCAGTCCTCCCAAAATCATTTCTAGAAGCAAGTATTATACAAATTCCAAAACCAGTGAAAGGCACAACCAAGAAAGAGAACTACTGGCCAATCTCGCTCATGAACATAGATTCAAAAATCCTCAATAAAATCCTAGCTAACAGAATACCACAATTCATCAAGAAGATCATTCACCATGACCAGGTAGGATGCAAGGATGGTTCAATATTCAAAAATTGATAAATATAATACACTATATTAATGGACATGATCATCTCACTGGATGCAGAAAAAGCTTTGAACAAAATCATGCATACTAAAAACCCTACAGAAAATTGGAATAGATGGCCTCTACCTCAGTTTGGAAAAAGCCCTCTATGACAACCCAACTACTAATAGAATTCTAAACGGGGAAAAACTGAAATGTTTTACTCTTAAATCAGGTACCAGACAATGTCGTCCGTCACTCCTCCTACTCAATATGGTTTGGAATCCCTAGCAACAGCTATTAGAAAAGAGAGAGAAATAAAGGGAATAAGAATAGGTGAAGAAGAAGTTAAATTATCACTATTTGCAGATGACATGATAGTTTATTTGGAAGACCCAAAAAATTCCACCAAGATGCTAGTAGAACTGATACAGAAATTCAGTAGCATAGCAGGATACAAAGCCAATATTCAAAAGAAAATGGCATTCCTCTACACAGATAGCAACACATTGAGAGGGAAACTATAGAAATAGTACGTTTTACAATAGCACTGTGGAAAATGAAATACCTTGGAATTCATTTAACCAAGGAAGTTAAAGATCTTTTCATGGAAAATTACAACACCCAAAGAAAGGAGATCATACAGGATTTCAAAAAATGGAAAGATATTACCTGCTCCTGGATAGGAAGAACCAATGTCGTGAAGATGGCCATACTACAAAAATTATTGAACAGATTTAATGTAATTCCTAATAAACTGCCACCAACATACCTCCCAGACCTAGAGAAATCATTTCCAAACTTTATTTGGAATCATGAAAGACTTAGAATAGCAAAGGCAATCTTGGCCAATAAAGACAAGGCAGGAAGCATCAGAATTCCTAACGTGAAATTATAATACAGAGCCACCGTGATAAAATCAACATGGTATTGTCAACAAAATAGACCTGAGGATCAATGGAATAGATTAGAAGATACAGAGGCCTCTGCCCACACCTTCAGCAACCTGGTCTTTGACAAAGGGGCCAAACACGCTTACTGGAAGAAAGATGGTCTCTTTAACAAATGGTGATGGAAAAAAAAAAAAAAAAAGCTTTCTACATGCGAAAAACTAAAACTTGACCCAGGTCTATCACCATGCACTGAGATAAAGTCAAAATAGATTAAAGATCTAAACATTAAAACAGAAACACTCAATGTCCTGGAAGAGAAAGTAGGAGGAACTTTTGAAGACATAGGTGTAGGCAAAGATTTCATGAACAAACATGTTATCACAGGGGAAACACTTGAAAAAATTAACAACTGGGCTCAACTCTTCTTGAGAAGTTTCTGCACATCAAAAGAAATTGTCAACAAAGTGAAAAGACGACCCACAAATTTCAAAAATCCTAATTAATAAGCAATCAAAGGTCTGCACTCTAGAATATATAAAGAAGTAAGATACACTATGGGCCTCAAATTTAAAGAACCAATCCAGGAATGTGCATCTGAGATGAATACACACTTTTCAGAGGACAAAATTAAACAAGTGAATAAATATATGAAAAAATGCTCCACATCGCTAGCCATCCTTGAAATGCAAGTTAAAACAAAACTGAAATAGGATCTCAATTCAGAAAGAATGGCTATCATAAAGACATAAACCAACAGCCAATTTTGGAGAAGATGTGGGGAAAATAAACACTTTTCCACTGCTGGTGGGAGTGTAGACTGGTGCAACCATTGTGGAGTTCAGTGTTGATACTCCTCAAAAGAGTAGGACAGGCCGGGCATGGTGGCGCATGCCTGTAATCCCAGCACTCGGGAGGCTGAGGCAGGAGGATTGTTGTGAGTTCGAGACCAGCCTGAGCTACAAAGTGAGCTCGAGGCCAGCCTGAACTGCATAGTGAGACCCTGTCTCAAAAAGAAAAAAAAAAAAAAAAAAAAAAGAGTAGGACTGGAAATCCCATTCAAGCTGGCTATCCCACTACTGGAAATTTTCCTGGAGGAACTGAAAACATCATATCATAGTGATATTTGTGTACTTATGTTTATAGCAGCACAATTTGTGATAGCAAAATCTTAGAAATAAATAACCAAGATGCCTATCACATGAGGAATGATTGAAAAAGATGTGTTATTTCTATACAATGGAATATTAGTTGCCTATAAAAAATGACAAACTTGAAGCATTTATATTGAAGTGGTTGCCACTTGAACATATACTCATAAGTGAAATACACCAGACACACTATATGTTCAAATATCATATAGTCTCCTTAGCATAAGAAATCAAAAGAAGAAATAGAAATAGAAATGTATATATACTACAAACTACAAAAAATTTAGTCAGATAGTTAGGATAAGCTGAACTGCATATGTTGCAGGATACTAATTAGCTTCTCTTCTTGAGGGTTGACAACCTATGTTCAGAGATCAAAAATTGGAGAATTGGAAGGGCTGCAAGGTCAGCCACCATGTTTTCCATAACATTTCAAGGTCAGTGAAGACTCAGGATATATGAGAAGCTGTACTTTAACATAATGGAACTCAGTCATGCCCCAAATTTTCTGATCAAGGAGATTATAGAGCCACAGAGGAATGTCATGGATGATGTATAGTGTGCCTAAGCAGAGTCACATGGAAAGAAAACTTTCTCTCAGGCTCCCACAGAGAGCAAACTGGTCACACAATGGCCATGACTTATGCAAATGGATGACACTGACAAAGCATCTACAGAGTGAGGTACAGGATTACAAGATAAACTCTGAGTGGACTTAACTGATCTCTTCAGATACAAAAGCTCCATTTTTTGTTATATAGGTCTTGCTTCATCTTGGTCTCAACCATCTAGCAGAAAAGGATAAAAATGAGGTTTATAAAATAAATCCATAATAATAAGCAGAGCAGTAAACAGCTCTAGTCAACAATTTCTTCAGATAACCCACTATTAATGCGGACTGCTGGACTGTGTTTGATTGTTTCATTGAGTTCAGGCACCTATAATAATTTAATGACAATGGAATGCCCATCTTTGACAGGACTAAACAAAAAAAGGGGATACAAAGGAAGAACCATTCTGTATTTTACAAACAGTACAGTTAGTATAAGTATGCAGTACTTTTGTATAATTCTATGAGAAGCAAGCTTTGCATTAATAATGTTTGGACAGGATATTCTGTCAGCTTCTTGTACTATCGACAACCACTAGGAAGATAACAAGGCAGAAAACACTAATTATTGAAACTGTACTATAATTCAGCTTTAAAAAATAAGATAATTATACAGCTATATTTTCTTAATTCATTGATTCAAGACATCTGCTCTAATGGTGTTTGTAAGTAGAATACCAAGAATGTGCCTATATGACAAAAAAACACTATGAAAAATATGCAATGTATTAATTATTGAATTTGTCCTGCTAATTTGATTTGAAACCGTCTCATTGCTATTTATTTTCAATACAATAAAAAAACACCGGTGTGATTTAAACATTAAGAGTAACGTTATAGAATCTGTAATCCTAATGTTGGATTCATAATAGAATGTCAAATCCCTTGAAATGTGCTTGGAGATGTAAGAGCTATTGACAGTAAGGCAGTCAAGGATACTCATGGGGACAACAGAAAGTGGTAGTTTTAGACAAGGTTTCATGACCTGTTATCCACTGCAGATAAAGGTATGTCTTTCTCTATCCTCCACTGCTAGTAGTGAGCAGAACGTGTTCTTTGTCTTTCTCAGTATCAATCACTAGAACTAGGTGTAATGTGACAGTAAAGGGCATCATATTAACAAAAGGAAAAGAGTGACAGTTCCATATTTATACAAGGAAGAAACAGAAAACCATGAAGAGGTAGTTGAAATCTTTTGCATATTCATGCCCTAACAGAAGGCTATCAAACCGGTGACTACACCAACGATGCAATAAAAGCTGCCCTTTTTCATTTGTTACTAAGTCAGGATAATTGCCTCCACCATGGCTATGTCCTCCTCAGTTGTTCTGTTCAATCTAGTGTCTCTTCACCTTTTTGTTTCCATTTTGAATTGAAGCAATTATGTCTAATTTTTATGTCACTTTTAGTTTCCATTATTACTAATACAGAAATGCCTGTGTGTTTGATATTAATTAGAGTAATGTCTTTGTTTCAGACACAAGCTTACCATTAATCAAAAGTCAACTAATTAATTGATGTAATTGATTAATATTGACCATCTATCATGTACAAGCCATAAGTCTAAGGGAAGACTACACATTACTTTAGGAAGTATATTGGCTGTAAATATTAACATATGGATAAGGGAGGTCTCCTGATTGATATAATTCAGATTCAACATTTTCTTCAGTAGGTTGTCTTCTTTGTTTGAAAAAGAGATAAACATGGACACTCCAGAGAAATTTTTTATTTTAATCCGAAAGAATCTTGTATCCTGGTATAGTGTTTTGAACCTCCTGGAGCCCTACAATTGTTTTCTACTGGCTCATTTATTTAAGCCTTCACCATCCACTCATATGGAAGATTGTGGATGGATCAGGCTTGAAATCTGTAAGGAATATTATTAAATCACTGATGAACAAAACAAATTTATATCTATATGTATGATATCCACAATTTCAGGCGATCAACACAAGAACAGAAGAATGAAAGCTATTAGAGTAAAAACAAACACAACAAAAGTCACTTCAAAAGGAAATCCTATTAGAAACTGCAGATTTCTCAACAAAAGCTCATGAGTCAAGGAGAACTTGGACTGAAATATTTCAAAGCCTAAAAGAGAACATTATCCACTTTAGATTGACATAACCTGCAAAAATCTTTCAAAAGTCAGTGGAGAAATAAGATACTTTCATGGCAAAAATAAACTGAAGAAACTCATAAATATCTACCCATCACTCTAAAATATACTGAAAGATATTTTAGAAAGAAATAAGATAGATTACAAATTCTAAAAGCACCAATAGAAAGAATTCACCATCAAGGCAAGAAATTCAATAGAAGGAAAAAAATGGAGCCAAAAACATGAAAAAAAATTGACAAGGATATTGATACATATAATTCATTACCATCAATGTTAATAATTTCAATTCATGAATCAAAAGAAAATGTCAGAATTGCTCAAGAAACAAGATCCAACAATATCTTGAATATGAGCAAAACATTTACCTAAAAAAGAGATTCACAACATAATTCACATACTTCATTTGACAGAAACCCAGAAAAGCATTGTAGCTATTCTAATTGGAAAAAAAGTGAAATTCAATTAAAGATCGTTGAAGACAAAGACGTTAAAATTCCAAGAGTAAGTACTAACCATCATGAATATATATACCAACACCCAACTACATAAACAAGTATGAACAGATATATATAATCAATAAGAATTAACACAATTGTAATTGGGAGACCTCCATATTCTCTTGCCCAAATGATCAACTAACTAGACAAAAAAGAAATATCACAACTGAACCAAACCTTTGAACACACAAAATTAATAGATGAGAACAGGTGTTTCACCAATAATTTCGGGGTATACATTTTCAGTTGAAAAACGGACCTTGTCCAAAATAGAACACGTGCAAGACATGAACATGCCTAAGTAAATGAAAAGAAACTTATATTGTCCCATGTATATTATCAGTACAATGAAATTGGAAATCATTGGCAAAATAAAGCACAAAAGCTGCATAAAAACTTTTAAATTAAATAATATCCTCTTGAAAAACCAACAATTAACAGAAAAAGTAAAAAAAAAAGATCATAGATATGTAAATACTTAATAAAATATTAGCAAGCAGAATACAACAAATCATGTATCTTGAACAGTAGGATTCATCCCAGGGATACAGGAATGGTTTAACATTCAGTAATCTGTAAATGTAATACACCATACAAACAGTGCCAAAACAAAAAAACCACATGATAATTTCAATATTGCATAAAAAAGCTTTTGACAAAATCCAACACTCATTCATAATAAAATCCCTGCAGAAAATTGAAAAAGATATCTGATACCTCAATTGGATAAAACCCACTTACAACAAACTAACAGCCAACATCATTCTAAAACTGAAACTGAAAGCTTCCTTTCTAGTATCAGATACAAGACAAAGATGTCCATTATCACCACTAGTATTCAAAAGTGTTCTGGAACTACTAGCCAGAGCAATTAGACAAGAGAGAGAAATGAAAGGAATAAGTACTGGAAATGAAGACATTAAATTATCATTATTCATAGATACTCTACATGAAAAACCAAAAAATAATAAGATAAAAGTAAAGATTCAGCAAGGAGGCTCCTAGAGTAAGTAAAAAAATTCAGCACTATATCAGGATACAAAGTCAATACCCAAAAGATCAATAGAATTCCTTGACACAAACAACAAACTGACTGAGAGAAAAATGCTTCACAATAGCATCCAAAAATAAGATGAAATACTCAAGAATCAATCTAACAAAGGAAGTGAAAGATCTATGAAATGAACATTACAATATTCTTAAAAAGGATTTTGGAAAATGGAAAGATATTCCTTGCTCATGGCTAATAATATTATGAAAATGACTGTACTACCCAAACCATTATTCAATTTGATGCAATTCCAATAGGAATACCATCGGTATGCCTCATAGACCTACTGGAATCATTCCTAAAGTGCATTTGGAACCAGAAAGAACAGAGTAGGAAAGGAAATGCTGACAAACAAAGGCAAGGCAGGAGGAATCACAATCCCTTACTTGAAACTATACTACAAAGCTACTGTGAAGTTCAACATGGTATTGGGAAAAAGTCAGACCTGAGAATCAATGGAACAAATCAGAATATACAGACACAACTACAAACACACTCAGTCACCATGTCTTTGACACAGGGACCAAACTGGAAATGTGATAACCTGTTTAACAAATGGTGCTTGAAACACTGGCTTTCCACATGTAGAAATCTGAAACTAAATCCATCCTATCATCATACACTAAAGTTAATATGGAGTGAAGACCTAATATTAACAAAGAAACACTAAACCTACTGGAAGAGAAAGTAGGTGGAAATCTTTAAGACATAGGGCAGTCAGAAAGTTTGTGAACAAAAACCAAACCACACAGGATATATTTCAAAGAATCAATAACCTGAGCCTCAGCTTATTGAAAAGTATTTATACATCAGAACAAATGACCAACAGAGTGAAAAAGAAAACAAAAATTTGGAAAAAAATCTTAACCAACGTCCACCTAGAAAAAGAAATGCTTTCTAAAATATATAAAGAACTAGAAACACTCAGGTCCCCAAAAATCAAAGACCTAATCCAAAAACTGGCATTTGAAGTGAGAAAGATGAGTTTCTTTTTTAGGAGGTATATTGATAGTAAATATTTACCTTTTTAATTTAAAAAAAAAACTGTTCAACATTTCTAATGTCTTATCTATCATCTTTCAATTCTCTTCTTAGAGGAAGATACAAATAGCAAATAAATATGTAAAAGATTGTCCAACATCATTGTCCATTTGAGAAATACAACTTGAAACAGAAATTCCCTGCTCTACTGTTGATGTGAGTGTTGACGAGTACACCTACTATGGAAATCAATGTGCAAACACCTCAGAAAAAACACCATCAGAAGTTCCACTTAACCTAGATATTCCCCTTCTGAGTATTTTTCCAGACAGATTGAAAACATCATACCACAGCAATATATGTGCATGTGTGAAGCACCAAAATTTGTTATAGCAAAATCTTGGAAACAACCCAAATGTCCATCAGCTGAGGAAGGAACACACAAAATAGATGTAGCATTTTTATACACTAGACCATTTCTCAGCTATAAAGCAAGATAAACTTGAGGGTTTTATAGACAAAAGAATGCAACTAGAGGCTACAATCATAAGTGAAATAAATTAGACCCGAATGTATATAACTGTATTGTCTCCCTAGTGTAAGAACCTAAAAGAATAAATAAAATCTGTAAGGTACAATAGATATAGTAAATGGGAAAGAAACTGAACAAAAGGAATAAGCAATTGGGAGGGTCAAAAGGAGAAGAGAAAAAAAGAAGAAAAAAATTTTTGCCAGTGTATAAACAAGATAGCTGAGATGATTGCTTTACTAGTTTGTATTGGTCTTTGAAGGTGCACATTAATGTTTAAAATTTTTACTTTGACCAATTTTACATGCTTATGTCTAATAATCTGAACAACAATATTGAAGACAACAATGTGCAATGTAACCACTGTTGAATATCATCTTGGGCTTTTCTTATTTTAAAAAAATTATATCTAATTTCAATGTCTTATCAATTTTTCAACCCTTTTTAAAATAAAAATTAATAAATAACCGTAAATGATCATGCAACACACTGCATATGTTGAATGCAATGAAAGCAGTCCTATGATAGAAGTTAGTTGTGATGAATTATCTCATCAGGTAAACAGAGCAAGCTCAAACAAGTTACTTAATTTTGAGCTCACAATTCTAGAAAACAAAGAAAAGATAGTACCTAAGCACATGCAAGGCAGAATATTATAAAGATCAAAGCGAAATGGATGCAATTGAGACTAAGAAATCAGCTCAAAGATTAAATTGAAGATTAAGTTCTTGAAAGATGAAGTGACATTTACAAATTCATAGCTAAATTTATCAAAGAGAAATGGCTCAAATCCATGCAATTAGGAATGAAAAAGCTGAAATTACCACAGAAATCAAGAAGGTGATGAATAGCTAACTAAATCTTTTCTCAAATAGAAGGGGAAACAGAAGAAATGGACAGATTCCTAGTACATATGAATTACCAAGATAAACCAAGAAGATAAAAAATATTGACTGAATATTAGTCAATGAAATCTAAGATGTATTTAAAAACCTAGCAACAAGGAGAAACCCCCAGGCCATCATGGATTCACTACTGAATGCTATAAGAAATTTAGAGAAAATCTAATACCATGACTCCTCAAACTCTTTAATGAAATTAAAAAAGAAGAGAGGATCTCAAAGTCCATCTTGAAAGCAACTATCACCCTGATATGAAAACTGGAGAAGGATCAAACTAACAAGAGACCTAACATAATGAATACAGATGTAAAATTCTCAATAAGATGTTGACAAACAGAATGCAGCAAATCAAGATACCTATACAGCATGATCCAGAAGCATTGATCCCAGAGCAAGGATAGTTCAACGTACCCAAGCAAATAAACAAAATACACCATATCTACAGAAGTCATGGACCAAAATCACACGATCATTTCTTTAGATGCTAAAACTCGTTTTTAAAGCTCCAACTCATGATAAAAATCCCACAATAAATCAGAATAGATGGGCTTCATCTCCTTCTGATCGGAGATTCATCTCTGATGAACAAGCAGCCAACATCAACACTAGATGGACAGAAATAAAGGTATGAAGAGGGACAAGCATACAATAGATATTAGAAACTGGGAAGAAAATGTTCAAATGGGGAGGGAAACTAGGAAGGGGCAGGGGGAAGGGAAGGGTAAAGAAAAGAATGACAAAAGAAGATGGAAACAAATATTTTTCTTGTGTCTTTCTTTGGAAACAAACATTTTGCAATTAAGAAGAGGAAGAGGGGTTGAAATGATAAGAGGGGAATAGGAAAACTAGAAGAATCAAGATTATATCATGTTCAGATTCCCTATGACGCATATCATCATTATGTATATCTAAAAGTACTGATAAGCTTAATTAATTAAAAATGAATACAGTCCTATCAGATATGAAAACATAAAATCTCGATTTTTTTTCACCTAGTGAGACAGTTTGTACTTCTGATGCTGAAAATTATTTGATTATATTACATATTTATGTTTTAAACTCCTATGTTTGTGGAAAATTTTGTAGAAGCAACATAAATCAAACACAGCTCTTCACTGAGTTTTCTTTATTGATTTTCTACACTGACTTGTAGATCCTTTTTTTAAAGCACACAACGGGTTTCTTCATTTTTATCTTCAATCATGAATTTCGTATATATGACTATAACTTGTTTCTGTGTAAAATATTGGGAACATAAGAATAGGCAAGGCACAATGAGTACAGTAACCATGCAGCCACATTTATATTGATAGGCAATCTCTGCATCTAAAAATTGAAAACATATTTGTTACTGACATCCTTGGAAATGGTCTTTTTCAATACTTGGTTTATGGAAAAGAATGGGTTATTTTATTGAAGTACCACGCAGCTTACTTTTGCTTTTCTGTAGGCTTTCCATTTTTAACTGTGATTGCATATGTATTTCATGACTTGTAGATCTTTTGTTGTAAAATTCTAGCTGGCAATTTTCATTTTAAGGTGGAAAAGGGTGACTTTTTGGACACTAAAGTGTGAGTGTTTTACTCTCAAAAACTATATCTATATTAGAATTTGTCCTGGTTTGCGTTCATCAGTCCGTTTTTAGTTACATTGCCCTCTTAAAACAGTAAATACCACTACAGGGAGGTAGAGAAATTACAGAGAGGAATATAGGACAGTTAAAAAGCCATATGAAACATATAATATATATTTTATAAACATTTTCTGTAAGTATTTTGTTTCATAGCTGAGCACTATGAAATGTGTTTCAAAGTAACTTTTTTTCTTACAGGAAAGAACACATTATTAAAGCATGCGCCTGAAAATACTTCCTCTGCTTCAAAAACGTTTACCTCATCATTCTTGCCACTTAGAAGCAATTCTGTATGCTTTCATTTCTACTTTAGTTTAAATTTTAGTTGGTATGGCTGTCTGGCTGAATGTCCCTGCATTGATTTCAAAATGTGTGGCTTTCTTGGTCACAGTCACTTTGATTTTGAGGAAGCGCCCACGCTCCTAGAATGAGATGTGAGCAAGATAGAGTTCTGGGGCCAGCACGGCATGTGGTACTGGGGATGGAACTCTGGTCCTTGTGCTTGCTAGGCAGGTCCTTTACCGCTGAATTATCTGCCCAGCCCAAGTTTGCCTTTCTGCTGCAGTGCTACAAAGAGCACTTTCCAGAACTCTTCATCAGGTGACAAGAATGATGTGCTGAGGGCCAGCCAAATAGCTCAGTGGATTAAAGTGCCTACTTAGGCAGACGCAGGCACCTGGAGTTCAATCCCCATCCTGCCATGCTGGCCCTGCTCCTGCGGCGCACTGAGACAGCAATTGAGACTGGATGTGGTGGCATGCATCTGTAATCCTAGCACTTGGGTGACTGTAAACAGGAGAATCACTGCTAGTCTGATCTAGTAGGGAGACTTACTACAGCCTGTACACTCTGTCCTAAATACAAAAAAAAAAAAAAAAAAAAAAAAAAAAAAAAAAAAAAAAAAAAAACCAAAAGAATGATGTGCTCAGTGTACTCAAACTGAAGGTAAGTTCATTGACAGAAATTCATTTTTACTCTAATCACCTTTATTTAAGTGTTCACCATAATTTTTAATTGCCTTTCACGTATCATTTGTTTTTATTTTCAGAAATCATCAACATCTCCTACCTTCTGATGCTCCATTTTCTAATTCTTATGTGGATACTTTCATTTATTTTTGTACATTCTTTATAATTTAATGTGACACAGAACTGAAGGGCAGAGGGCCAGCCAAATATGTCAGCAGATTAAAGCACCTGCAAAAAGACGCAGGGGCCAGGTGTTCAATCCCCAGGCCTGACCATGGGGTGCATTGAGACTGCAATTGAGGCTGGGTATGGTGGCTTATGTTTGTAATCCTAGCTCTTGGGAGGCTGTCAACAGGTGAATCACTAGGAGTCCTATCTAGTTAGACCCTGAACACCCTGTACACTCTTCTCTAAAATGCAAAGAAGGAAAGAAAGAGAGAGAGAGAGAGAGAGAGAGAGAGAGAGAGGAAGGAAGGAAGGAAGGAAGGAAGGAAGGAAGGAAGGAAGGAAGGAAGGAAGGAAGGAAGGAAGGCGGTGTCTCATCATCCAGCTTGTGTTAGAAACTATATTGAACTCTCATACTCTTCACCCCCTTCACAAGTAAATAGCAGTAGCATAAAGGATATACATGGAAAGGGCTCAGGAGTGGCAGATGTGACAATCACCCCCGAACCATTCTCACCTTCCATTGTCTCAGTAATCTACCACAACAATGCAAAAAGCTACGAAGGAAATTTCTAGAAAAAAATCCAGACAATTTAAATGTTGCTATTTTGCATAGAGTTGTAAAGCCTCACACAGGGTAGCTTCACTCTGCCCAGGGGCATGACATGGTCCAGCGCTCCGCCCAGAGCATCTGGTCTGATCATACATTCTACTTCCCTGCTTGTTGCTCATTAGGGTTAGGGTCAGTGTTGCAGTGCCATGATGCTTGTGCTCCAGTGTCTGCTGATTTTATCTTAAAGAGAAGAAGGAAATAATACAAATATAATAAAACAGAGTTTCAAATCAGGGGAAAAGGAAAGCGACAGTAATTCATACAATGGGCATTGCTGTCTTCATAGTAGAATACAAGATATAGGCATGAAATGATGTATTAGCACAGATCTTTCTTTTCACTGAACTAAGAGAAACTAGCTGCATAACTATCTTAACTATAATAGATAGATGATACATAGATAGATAGATAGACAGAGAGAGATAGATAAAAGTTTGTATGTGTGTATTTTCCCTTTCCTCTGCTTACATTTCCTGTAAAATTCAAGTGGAGGAATGCTTTCCAGACAGGCCAAGGAAAAGCCATCAAATGTATTGTGTTAAAAGTATGAAGCTTTTTGATTCTTCACTTTTTTTTTTTTTTTTTTTCCGGTGGAACCAGGCATTGAACTCAGGCCCTTGCACTTGTCAGGGAAACACTTACTCCACTGCGCCATATCCCCAAAGCTATTTGAAAGACTACATTGATATAACTTAATCTTTGACAAAATTCTTGCACTTCACTTATAGATACTGTTAATTTGTTATTGTACTCACTTGAATTAAACTTTATCATATTATGTGTGCATACTTAAAAATGTAAGTGTATACAGAGTTGGTACCTGACAGTAGCTTCAGGCATTTATTGAGATTCACAGGATATATTAAAAATTCTATTATTTGATATTCATACAAGAAACGGCCTTCTGTAGACTCAGTAATCCAGTGCAAGTGCTTTCATTACCAAGTGTTCAAATCATAGAAACCGTCAGATTTAAGTAATTTACCATAAAATTTAGGTCTGAGAGAGCAGTGCTTGGTTCCCCTTACCAATAAAACCCTTAGAATGATTTTATAATGCAGTCCTTTTTTTGTGGCAAATGACATGAGTCATGGAGTGTTCTCCTGGGTTGCACATGTGGTTCCAATTCCTTTCCTAAGCCAGTAGATTTTCTAGGTTCTTTATGAGAAATGCACATCTTCATCTCATATGTTCCTTCTGGCTTCATGAACATGACTTTGCCTGTTCTTTATTCTGGTCTAGTTTTTCGAAAACCTTGATAAAAACAAGATGTGATTATCCTAAAGCATTAATTTCTTGCTGACTCTTACTACGCTAATGATAATTGATCAACAATTTACACAGAGATACGAATACAGAAATTATAGAAAAACACCAATAATTTCTTATTCTCAGGATTCTCATAGTAGCTAAGTCTAAACCTTTCATCTGTGGACAAAAAAATAATTACTTCACAATGAAGAGAAATGAATTTAAAATTTTCATGCAGAATATGAACTCAGAATTCATTTTATAAAATTGGTATAGAATTTTTAACACAATTGCTCCAGATTTTATATATGAAAACAAACCATTATTTACACATTGGTCCATTGTATGAAGTGCTTTAAGTCTTCTTTGGTTTGGCAGTTTTCAACTTTTTTGGACTTTGAGTCAATATATACTGCTTTGTGTATATTTTCTGTTAAAGGTAAGCATTTTTTCCCAGAAGACAATATCAATCTTTTCATGTTCTTTGGGACCTCTAAAACTTATTATTCATATAACCATATCCTACATAACTTGAAAGGATATGTGAAAGAATATTTTACTCATACTTGCAATCCAATAAAATATACTTCCAAAATAAGCCAACACCTTTGGCCAACTTGAGCATTTAAAGAGCCAAATTTCTGATGATTTAACTATGTAAAACTTGACAGATTAATCTGACTTCCTGTCAGAAAACAATCCGAAATTTCAGAACAATACTTCAGAGATGCGACTTACATCTTGGGAGTGCATTGATATTCAAGCCAGTTAATAAAATAATAGATATGCTAATTCTTACACAAAAATGGCATTGCTAATTACTCTCTTATATCAAACCACTTTAAGTATAAAACAGTATGTGCATCTTTTCTGAAAAAATGTTTGCACAGCCTTAGATCATTTGTAATGATGGCAACATATGGTGAAGGTAAGACAGTATGCGGGAACCTGACTTGTGGAACATTGAAGAGTAAGAGATTGTTGAATACATAATAACTTTAAATGGCAAAGGAATACTGATCAGGTAAGAATCTAGTGAAAGCCACTCCAGTGGCAGCAGCGGGCAAGGCTGACTCTGCTGTTCAAACACAAAGCCTAGTAACAGAGTTGTCAGTTCCCTACAGAGGGCTCACAATAAATAAATGTGTGAATTGCCCCTTAGAAAGAGACATCATTTACATAGGACTACTCAGTGAGGAACTCCTATTCAAACTGAGAGCATAACATGAAAATAATGGCTAATAACACTGTTCATAACGTGGATGAAAACTGCAGTGTGTCACAGGTGGTCATGACTGGAGTGAAGCCGGAAAACTGGAGATATGTCTGCTGGGTTGTGTAAATAGGAGAGACAGGGGCAGAGAATGAGAGGGAGGGAGAGCGAGCAGCTAGAGGGTCCTGAAAGCAAAACATGGTAAAATAAAAGAAGTAAGCCATTCTAGAAATGAAAATAACCTTGAAATAGAACCGAGGACTAACACAATGATTTCAGGTGCTATTTCTTGGAAATGCTACATTAGTTCATGCTCATGATATAAATGTAGTTTCTCATGAATATGGGGGGGTTATGAAAAATAAATGTAGGAATCTTTAAAAAAGAAGATGGCCCTTTGAAAAACAGAAGCCCCTCATATGTTGTTGGCAGGTCAGAAGTGTGTGGAGGAAGACTGGTGCCCTTGTTATCTGAAGTGGTTGTAGTTTGTGTCCTGTAGACTAGGACATCATGTTAAGTTCAGACAAATAAACTTGGAAATGAATCCATCATAAAATCACCAGCTGGTGTCCAGACCGTTGAAGAACAGGTTAGCATGATTTGAAAACATCTCCCCTCTACACACACTTACACAGAGCTTGCATTTCATAACATAGTGATCCATTGGAAAGCTTTTTTTTTTTAAATTTACGAGTAAATGTTTCAGAAAATGCCAGGTAGAACTAAAACTAAAAGCTGAGGCAATTCCAGCTCAGTAAGCTAGTTCTGACTTTATGACTCTGAGGTTCTTGTTATAAATATGCACTTCATAGTCCAGATTTTTTCTCCACGGAATCTGCCAATATTCTACTTCATGAAGTATTAACTTAACTGGCCTGTTTTCTTTTTTCAGAATATTCCAAAATTCTTCAGTGCCATAAGTTGATTAGATTTTGATAGATAAATTCTGAATCCTCAAACATTTTGATTAGTGAGAAAATCTGTGTATCTATCTAGGGCTTTGGGTTGGATATTGAACAGTTTATGATAATAACATGTTTTATGCTAAATTTCTGTTTTTGTCAGGTGAGGGTCTTAGACCATTCCATATACAGTCAGACCTCTCAGCAGGCTGGATACTGATAATCAAAAATTAGGATTACAAGTGTTCCACTGAGCTTTTTCAGAGAAAGACAGCTACAAGTTTTCATCTGTTTTTTTTTTTTTTTTTTCTTGGTAACTCCTTCATGCACAATTTCCTTTGTTGAATTTAAGTGTTTTATTCTCATAATAAACCATAACTTTGGGTAGAATGCCACTCCGTTCTAAGTTCTTCTGTGCCACCTTTGACTTGAGTGTGATCTTAAGAATGTTAATGTCAGGAAAAAAAAATTTTTTCCCAAAATTGAGATGTCTGTCATGGTCACAACAGTTCCCAGCCTAAAATTTGTATTCTTTCTACTCTTGTGTGAAAATGGGGTTGCATATTTGCCTCTTCTTCCTAAAGCTGCTTGGGCCATCCTTAAATGGGCAGGGCTTAATTCCATCCTCCGGGCAACAGTTTCTTAGATTGCAATAAAATTTTGAGCCAGAACTTCAAGTTGTCTGAGGATACAACCAAGGAATGCTTTGTCTCCAAGCAACCACGCTGTTGGGAAGATTCAATCCTTATGAGCTGTTGGACTGAGGACTTTTGTTCCTGGCTGAAAATTGAACAGAGGTTGCCCTACTTCCTTTTCCATGTGGTATTCTTCATAAGATTCATAAGATAAATCTAAATATGGCAGCTGGTTTCACTAGATGGGATGAATAATAAGTCTGGGGTAGAGAGACAGAGAGAGAGGAGAGAGAGAGAGAGAGAGGGAGGAGTGGATATGGGGAACAAATGTCATAATTCTATGTAACATAATCTAAGCAGCTATTCTCTGTGCTATTATATTGATCAGAAAAATATGATGAGATTCAAACCAAACCCGCCCACACCTAGGGCACAGCATCACACATGGATTGCACACTTCAAGAACTGAGGGCCACAAGGGCCCATTTAAGAAGCTGCTTATCATGGAGGGTGAAAAAACCTCACTAATTTTCTCTTCTTTGAAAATTACACCTGTCTCATCTTCCATCAAATTTCCCATGGCTTAGTTATGCATGCATGCATTTATATATTCACAACATTATTCATCCAACATCTAGGTTTCAAGCTCTGAAAGGAATGTTAAAAAGACAATGAAGGATGTGACCCATTTCTTGTCTCAGAGGGAGAAAAAAACTAAAGTAGGTATCTATAGAAACAATGAATTTAAACCTGAGAAATTACTTGCAAAGGTTATGCAATGAGGATTCTGTTTGCTGAGATAGCTTTCTCCTTTCCTGTCTGATCCCCACCCCAGAGCTCTCCTAATCTCATCAGTTGATCTTGTTTCTTACACATAATTTTTGTTATCACAAAATATATAGAAAAATTATAATAAAAAGCATTACTTATATTTTAAAAAATGTTTTATTTATTTAGTTGGTACAACGTCTCACTATGCAGCTCAGACTTGCAGTGATCTTTCTGTTTCACCCTCCCTAGCACTAGAATTACAAGTGTATACCACAATGCCCGGTCTCAGTGGCCAGCTTAGAGAAGCGTCGGCATGGTTTCCAGTATTGAGGATCAAACCCAGGTCCTTGCACTTTTCAGGCAGGCACTTAGGCTGCCCAGCTCTCTCCCCAGCCCCAGTCATATTTCCTGAAGCAATATTCAACCCACTGAGTTTGAATACTTTCTATTGAGTAGGGACCACCTGTATTTCATACCCTAGTTGGGAAACACAATGTAAGGTATTTCGAATGACTGGATAAACACATTAAGGCACATGCGTGAAATATTTCTTAAAATAAAAAATTAATAGATTATATATACATGCTACCAACATGCATAAACCCCCAACACTCTTTCTATTTGCAAGAAACTAGAGATAGCCAAATATCATTTAATTCTATTTATTGGAAATATTTGAATTAGTGTCTAAGTCTTTTGAGCCTGTTACAACAAGCTGCCTTAAACCAAATAGTTGATCACATGTGTTTATTCTACGATGATAGCACAGGAAATTGAACCCATGACCTTTTTACTGAGCTACTTCTCCTGACTGCTTTAATCTTTTCTTTTCTTTTTTAACAAAATATTGCTAAGTTTCCAGTTTGCCCAAATTGGGCTCAAATTTGTGGGCCTTCTGCATCAGCCCCAAAGATCACTGGCATTACCACTACACCAGCTTCTATTCTTTCTTTTACGAGGATTTCAATCCCTGTCCTGAGGATGGTATTCTTAAGACCTACATACTTTCTTAGAACCTCAATTCACAATACCATCACTTTGAGAGTTCTTATATTTAAAATGAAGGATTTGGGGATTCACAGTCATTTCTATCCTATCCAGTAGATAAATCAATTCATAGAGAAAAATCAGACAGAGGAAGTAGAGGGAAATAATTGTTTAATAGGTATGAAATTCCAGTTTGCTGGAATAAAATTATATTGAAACTGGACATCGTATTCACTTTTCCACCACTAGGACACAGGACAGCATGACCACAACTTAGAGGAGAAGAGGTTTGTTTCGGGCCATGGTTTTAATCCATGGTCAGCTGCTTCAAAGGCAGAACTGGAATGGAAGAGGACAGTGGGAGAGGAGATGACACTGAAGCCACAGGAGCTGGGCAAGAGGGGGGAAAGGAATCCACTGATACACATAACAGCATCCCCGATCCAGTCACACCCCAGGTCCTCAAGTTAAAAATATAAGACTTTAATGGGACCTTCTGATATAATATAAAGTATTAAGCTCAGTAAAGGTGAAAGTTGTGTAACATTGTGAAAGAACCAACGCCATGAATTACTCATTGAACATGTCAATGTCATGTAAATTTCAACCCAATTGAAAATATATAGAAAAAATCAGAACAGAAAAATTAAATTGGTAAGCAGGCTGTTCCTTATCAGGAGGGTCTAATTCTCAAAACATGGAGTAAAACAGCAATGTCTCCTTGGTATCATTTGAAAAAAAAATCTTATACCTGGTTTTAGTGGCTGACACAGTGCTCTGGTCAAGCATGGGGTGTGTGTTACTGGGAATCAAACCCTAGGTCCACGCATTTACCAAGCAGGTGCTTAGACTGCTGAGCTATCTACCCAGGCTCTACTCAAGTACCTTGATTCTACTTTCTTTAGGTGGAAGATTTATAACTGTGATGTAATTTTTATGTAGGCAGATTAAACATGTCTCACTCCTCAAAGTGGAAGAATTACAATGTTTTATTCTAAGTCACTCTATACTTTTTATTTATTAAATGTTTTGCAGGACACTATTCCTTGTTCTCTTGTCTATTATCTCTAACACCATTCAACTATTATTGTGAATACACAATATACACGTATTATTCTATTTATAGTAATCTGAGTAATCTTTAATAACTTATTAAGACACAGTTTTAAAATTATAATAAACTTCTAAAATATGGAAATAAAGTAGTTAAAAAAAGGAATTTTGTCTAAAAATATTAGTGCAAATTTGTACTAATATTGTTTAGACAAGATATGTCTGCATCTCGTCCTCTAAACTGCTACTATGAACACAATAATATGTAATAATTACTGTAAACATTCTACTAACTTGTATTGAAGCTGTTTCATTACTATTCTTTTTTCTCATTAAAATGAATAAAAATGATAAAAAAGGAATTTTGCTATGTCAATTTCAATTCTGAGGTGCTATGTCACCTCAGAATTAAAACTCAAGCTCTACAGAAGTAATCCACTTATTTTCAGAAAGAAAATTGAATAAAAATTGAGCAATGAGGGAGGAAATGGGTCACAGAGCATAAAATAGTGTGGAGAGACTGGGATCTTCTGGCAGATGGTTTTTACTAAATGATGATAGAAGTAGAAATAGTTAAATATGTAAAAATATAGAAAAGAACATTCTAGACAAGCAGAACAGAAAGTGTTAGTATTCTTTTATTTTTTTGCAATTTTAAAAACCTTTTTGTACTCTTTATAATTTTTAAAGAATACAAAATAGTGATAGAAGAAAATAGAATTATGCATGATATAAGATTTCACTAAACAAAGTGATAGGAATCCAACAAGAAAGTGTTAGTATTCTAAGAATGAGTTTAATGTTATGGAATAGAAAAGAAGCCACAACAAGTCAGTGCAAAAGAGAAAATATGGTAGAAGACAAGGAAGGAGAATAAATAAAACCAGATCTTGTAGGTTGTGCTTAAAGAAGTACTTACTGAAACTGATCATCCTTAGATGAAAATAACACCAGCTATGGATTAATTACCAAACCTCATAATTCTTTTGTGCCTTGTAGGACTTAGAAGAAATGAGAGAAGGCGTGGAGTAACATGTTTTTAATGCCTTCTGAGTGCAAAATACTGTTAGACATACAATTGACCCTCACTAAATACTACAAGGGGGGAGCTGTATAAATGAATTTTACTTTATTTATTTATTGATTGATTGATTTATGTATATTTTAAGGAAGGGTTTACAGGGTACTTAGGTTCTCACTAGATCAGACTCGTAGTGATCTGCCTGTTTACAGCCTCCCAAGAGCTGGATTATAGGCATGCTCCCCTAAGCACAGTCTCAATCTCTGTCTCCGGGGCCCGAGGGGGTGGGGCCTGCATGGCAGGTCAGGGGATTGAACCCCTGGCTCCTGCACCTGTTGGCAGGTACTTTAATCTGCTGAGCTAAATTGATTGGCCCTTATAAATGAATTTTAATATCAGGGATTTCTCCCTGTTTTTCTATGATTGCCTTCTGCTACACCTTCTTTTTTAGAGATCTCATACACTGTCCTTAATTTTGTACTGTGAGGCTCTATGCTGCATTCCAGTTCAACTACCTGGCAATGGGCATTGGATTGCCTTTGCCTATTTTGGACAATGTATTTCAGGGAGAGAAAGGCAGTTCATTTAAGAAAACTGCTGCTAAATTTTACACCGCCTAAAAAGGCTGCATTTGCCAGGTGGACACTCTTATCAGAAAGTTCAAGTCCTCTGTTTTCAGCAAGCTCAAGGGCATGCCTATCATATGTCAGACCATGCTCACCATTTCTAAATTGCACATTTTACTCTGAGTCTAGTTCACCCAAAATCTCCAATTCTTCCATGTACAGTAAATAAACACTTAGCCAAATACTCAGGGCACATGACCTGAGCTCGCCACAGCAAACAGGGTCTACAGAGGTAAACTAGCACTCTGGGAAAATACCAAGTGCGGCTCAGACTTGAGGCCACTGGGCCACGTTGTCACAAATGGTGGAATACCAGATATTTATTTTTTAAACACAGAATGCCATGATATGATTTTCAAATGTATTTTATAATGACTGTAGTGTAACTAACTTTATGCTATGTAACGGATAAGACTGTGTCAGTTGAAGGTTTCATTTCTGTAGAACCAGCTCCTGTTTTTCTTGTAGCTGTACAAAAAAATTGCACAGCACCTGCAAGATTTAATTTATGTTCATTGTTTTCATAAGAGATATACTGCATTACTCTTTGCTGCTTGAGAAATAATTCAAATACTGAGCAAGTTTATAGATTTTTAGGGCCAAAATATACTCTCTTCTAAATTGATCTCCACCAATTCATTCCTCTCTGTAGGAGCCATTAGGTATGGTTTGGTATTTCTTATTAGATGTTTTCATATTCATGTACTCAAATCAAGCATTTACATACACAAACACTCATGCATACACAAACAAACATGTACCTATCTGTCTATCTATCTATTATTCTAACTATTTAGTGATTGATGGATTGATAGATGGATGGACAGTAGGACAGATTGACAAAAGAAAGGATGGATGAATGGGTGGATGGATGGATGGATGGATGGATGGATGGATGGATGGATGGATGGATCAATGGATGCATCCATAGAGCATGGATTCTAGAACTGCCTAATTGAATTAAAGGCCTCCCAACTTATCCACTTTTCATTGTCTTTTTGTTTTTCATATGGAGACAAAGTCTCTGTAATTTGATAAGATAGCCAGGCTGGTTTCTAACTTGAGATTTTTCTCAGCTTTCTAAAGCCCCAAGATTACAGCTTGTACCTAGACTTCAGGACTCTGTTGTTATTTTAAAACATACTAAGTGTGGCTTAAAAAAATACAGTGAATGCTTGCATTAAAAATACAATAAAGAACATATTGCCAATAATCACTCTTGAAATGTTCCTGGGTCACTTACAGCACATTTACCCAGTCCACACAAACCTCTTCATTCTTTGTATTTTCTAAAGCAGGGATCAAAGTCCTTGCTTCCATCATCGCTACCTTGCTGTCCTGCATTGGTTCAAAACATTTACTTTACACAGTTATCTTATCTTTGGGGAAAAGTCAGAAGAGTCTCATCACTGGATCTGATGAATAGTGTAGGTAGACATGTACCATAGCTTTTGTATTTTTTTTTCTTTTTTGCAATTTTGCCTGTATGTCCAATGCCAATAGGCAGCAAAAGTTTTTCACATCTTGTAAAGATATTCATGAAAGAGAACTTCTAAATATATATTTAAATTTTTATTTATTTATTTGGTACAATGTCTCACTATGAAGCTTGGACTTGTAGTGATCCTCCTGTCTCAGCCTCTGTAGTGCTAGGATTATAGGGATGCAGCACCATGCCAGGTTTAAGGGTTGGTATGGCATGCAGTACCCGGGATCAAACTTGGGAACCTTTGGCACCAGGCAGGCACTTAGATGGCAGAGCTATCTCCCAGTCCTATACAGAAATTCTAGAAATGTACCATACATGTCAATGACACCATATTTGTTTAAAGTGAGGGGACTATTTTGAAGGGCATTAGTGATAATGGGTCTTTTTCAGTAATGCTTTTAAAATTTAATCAATCACCCACAGTTTGATCATCACAATATAAATTGAAAAATAGTCTAATTAATAAAACCACATTGCACTGATGAGTAAACTAAAGAAAATGTATGCTTATCTCCTTTTTTTTTACATTTTTTGTTTGCAGTTTTACATGCACAAGCATTCTTACAATTTGGAAGTTAAAGGGAATTTTATATTCTGCAAATCTTTGTAGATGACCTGTCAATGCAATGAAAATAATAGAACCAATTCATTGCAAAATGGTTAAGCATTCAGTAGACCAAAATAAAGAGGGAGATCCCCTATGACGCATTATCCTCTGGCCCCTGCATCAACTTGCAGGTGCTTTAATCCACTGAGCTATTTGGCCAGCCCTATTCTTATTTCTTACTTGATTGTTCTGGAAAATTTTCAAATACTATCCTGATCCAGAGTATTCAGAGTAGATGCTTTTGTCTCATTTCTGACTTTACCAATAATGCTTATAATTTTTCTCCATGGAATATGGTGCTAGCAGTGGGTTTAACATTTATGGCTGATATTTGAAGAAGTGTACAGCTATACTAACTTTCCTCAGAAATTTTTTATAATGTTGAACTTTGTTGAAAGATTTCCCTACATTCACTAAA
The DNA here is from genome assembly GCA_004027165.1 of Ctenomys sociabilis. Classification (NCBI taxonomy): domain Eukaryota; kingdom Metazoa; phylum Chordata; class Mammalia; order Rodentia; family Ctenomyidae; genus Ctenomys; species Ctenomys sociabilis. The sequence goes on from PVKA01002380.1 coordinate 41,389, forward strand.
ACATCATGTGAATTTTGTTTTGAAAAAAAAAAAAAAATATATATATATATATATATATATATATATATATATTCCAATGCACTACTACCATATGCTAGCACATTTGTTGATTTGTATGTTATGCAGTCCTTGCATTGATGGGATGAAGCTCACTTGGTTATGGTATATGATTATTAAGTGTTGTTCAGTGACTGGTTGGTAGGCACATATTAAGAATTTGTACTTCTATGTTCCTCAAAGATGTCTCTGCTTTTCTTTTCCAACAATTTTTTTTTAATCTGCAAAGATGCTGTCTCTTGTTTTCTTTTCTGACAATTTTTTTTTTAATCTGCTTTTGGTATCAGGGTAATACTCACTTCAGGGGATGACTTTGGAAGAATTCCTTCACTTTATATTAAATGGAAAATCATGATTTGTATTGCTTTCGGTTGTTCTCTAAAAGTGTGGTATAATTCAGTAGCAAAACCATAAGGTTTTCTTTTATTGGTTAATATATTTTTCAGTTCTGTATTACATTGGTTGTTAAGAATCTGGTTATATTTTATATATTTTATTCATTTAATTTATTTTGGCCTATGTATCTAGGTACTTATTTATTTTAGATTCTCCTATTTATTTGGATTATTAGTTTTTTTCTTTTTGAGATGCATTTCATTGTTACAGGGTCTCACCCTGCCACTCAGTCTCATAGTGATCCTTTTAGCCTCCCCAGCACTGGGATTATAGGCATGTGTCACCATGCCCGGGCACTGTTGCCCGTTCAGTGCACCTTGGAGGAGCAAGGCCAGAATAGCATGAGGGGACAGGAATCAAAGCCTGTGCCTGCCCTTGCCAAAGCAGCAGGCACTTATTCCACTGAGCTAACTTGGTGGCCCTTATTTTTTTTTTTTAATTTTAAAGAGAAAAAAAGAATATATATATATATATATATATATATATATATATATATATATATATATATATATATTCAAAACAGGTTATAAGACAGTTGCAATAGTTAATACAATGTGTTTTGTGGTCTTTGTAGCAGTTATTCAGATTACAAAATATAAGCATGATATCTTCTCTAAACAATACTAGCACAAAATTTTCTTTTCAATGAACTAAAAGAAACTAGCTGTGTAAATACCTTAACTATCTTGTGCATAAATGTATTTTTATTTTTCCCTTCCTTCGTTTCCTTCTTCCCCTATCACAATTTGTGTGTATTCTTAGAAAGTTTCTTCACAATTCACAGAATCTATTATATATTTTGCATTTCATTTACTTGTGCAGTTTCTTATACTAGTGACTCAGAGTGATATCCACACATGTGGGTCTGATGTATCTCATGTAAGGGTATAGTGTTGAGTTGCACCCAGTTACATATAAAAAGTCTTCAGTTTGGCCTTCTTTATGGCTTCATTCCATTGTACTATAAAACAAAACCCATATCTTTCTTTTGGTACATTGTGCTAAGGATTTATCCATATTGTTCACATTTTCAAAGAGCCAACTATTTAATTTGTTAATCTTTTGTGTATTTGGTCTCCATTTATTTATTATAGTCTTGATTTTTTACTGTCTCTCTCCTATTGGATTTTGTATCAAAATTCTTTAACATTTTTATTGTTGTTTTATTTCTCTCTTTAAAATGATAACAATGGGAAAGATTAGTTTTGGATTTAGTTTTTCTTGACACCACCATTAAGGTTATGTTGTTTGTTTTTTGTTTGTTTGGTGGGAGGGAGGGTCTTTTTCTTTGCTTGTGCTGCTGTCCTAATAGAGCAAATGACACTCGTACGTGTCTCTCTCAGAACTACATTCATTGTGTCCTATGGGTTCTTCCTTGAGGTGTTTCTACTATCATTTAATTCTAAGAATGTTCAAGGTTTCCCCTACAAGTCATAGATCACTGGCATGCATTATTCAGTCTCCATTTGCTTGGGCAGTTTCCTTTGCTGTGATTTCTTGTGGTCCTCATTTTGATTTTTATGACATTTTTACCTGAGAGAACACAAGACATGATTTTGATTTTTGAATTTATGGAGTCTTTCTTTACAGCCTAAAATATGGTCAATTCATAAAAGATTTGTGTGATGGTGACAAGAAACTGTATTCCAAATGACAAATAAATAAATAGAAAAATGTTTGGTGTCATTGGTCATCCAAGAAATGCAAATTAAAATAACACTGAGATTCCATTTCACCCATTTCACCAAGAAATAATGGCTATTATCAAAAATCACACAACATCAAATGCTAAGCAGAATTTGGGAAAAAAGGGACCATTCTCTAATGTTGAAGGGAGTGGTTGACTGGCAGTACTGTGGAAGTCAGTGTGGATATTCCTATAAAACAAACAAACAAAACTAGGATTGGAGGTCCCATTTGACCAAGTTGTTTTGCTTCCAAATATTTCCTCAAAAGTAAATCCAAATTAATATGCTGAGCTGTAAAAAGCTCAAGCCAACAACTTTGGACATTGACAGTTTTACAGAAAACCACTACTGTTATGGACTACTGGACTACATTGGGAGATTCTGATGAATTCAAGCACCTGCAATATTTAAATGACAATTAAATGCCCATCTCTGACAAAACTAACCAAAAAGAAAGATAGAAATGAACAACTCTTTTGTATCTGTGTACTCAAAATAGTCGGAATAGATACACAGCTCCATTCTCTTAATTCAATGAATATAGAGGTTTGTTATAACAGTGTTTGAGACAGGATGTCATGTCTGCAACTTGTACAATGATAATAATATGCATTGTATTATTTCTTGAAAATGTGCCAATAATGGGTTATGAAACTGTCATTGATGTTTGTTTCTCAGTAAAATTATTTAAAAAATTAAGAAAGAAAAGAAAACAAAAAAACAAAACAAAAGAATTATAAATATCACAACACAGAGATACAAGTACAATGATGCTTATAGAAGATCAATTTGTAATAGTTAAATCTTGAAATCAACCCAAATGTCATCACTTGAAGAATGAGGGAAAAAATGTGGAATTTTTGCGACATGGAGTATTGCTCAACTCTGGAAAGGTAAACCTGAGGCCTTAATAGGTAAGTTGATGTAACTAGAGACCATATTCTTCAGTAAAATAGACCAGGATTTTATGTATAAACATTGTATTGTCTACTTAGTGTAAGAAACTGAAAGAATAAGTAAGATTGAAAAGGTACAATAGACACTGTGAAAAGGAAAACAATCGCTTAAAAAAGAATCAGTGGGATTGGGTAAGGGAGAAAAGAACGAAGGAATAATAAATTATACACAAATTATACTATATATGAATATATAGTTATATATTAATATATGTAGTACACTATATAATATATAAATATTGTTATTGAACAGATACTGTTTTCATATTTTACTTATCTATTAAATATAATATATATTACATATTACATTGCAAATATATATTATATATATATATATTAGCTAAGATAATTGCACTAACTAATTTCTATTAGTTCATTGAACGGAACAGTTGGTTTTATATAGTTTAATCAATCCTCCACACAATAAGGACAATTACTTTAAAGATAAGAATATGCAATACAATATCCATTTGTTAATTTCTTATTATCTTGTTTTGAAATTCTGTATCTTTTTATTGGTTTTTATTATTTTTAAAATGAAGAAAAGAAAAGAAAAGAGCTGTGCTCAGTGAAGTTGAATACAGCATTCTACACATATGCTGAATCCATTTGACTTCTACTATTAATGAATTTTGATGTTTCTTATTGATTTTGACAGAAGTGTACTGAATTCTCCCACTGCAGTTGCGGAGCTGTGCTTGTTATTTTATGTCAGTATGGTTTATTTTTTATAAAATTGGGCACGTCAGTGTTTGGTATACATATGTTCAGGTCATTTATCTCCTCTTGGTGATTATTTCCTTTTACAATACATAATGGCTATGATTATCTCTTCTGCTATATTTTAGTTTGAAATCTATATTTTCAGATATAACTCCTATTGCTTACTTTCAGACTTAAACTACCTGGAATATCATTTTTCATTTCACTTTCAGTCTTTCCTATATTTTCAAGTGAGGAGTGCTTCTTATAGAGAACCTGTAGGTGGGGCTCATCCTTTCACCCAACCTAGAATCCAACCTAGAAATCTTTTTTTTTTTTTTTAATTTGGAATCTTAAGATTATTTGGATCAAGTGTTACTATCGAGATACATGTAGTATTCCTCTTTGTGTTTCTTCTAGTATTTCATTTATTTCTATGGCTTTCTCAGTGAGATTTATTTTACCACTTTGTGTGATGGTAAATGCACAGAGGACAGAAAAGATTGCTTGGAGATGAGATTAAATTCAATCACTGTGAGCAGAGAGAGCTGCTTCTTGGGAATCAGAGAGCCTCAAGGAGATACCAGTGATCTGAAACAGCTACAGTTGTTTATTTGTAACTTGAAGACTTGAAAACATAGACATAGACAACAAGCATTGGCATCATTGTATAACACTTTGGTTTGGGATAGAGGAAAACTGAGAAGATTCGTTAAGTGATGCACATTGACCTACCTTAAGCAGTCTTTTGAAAGTGGAGGAGACACAATAGCCAAAGGAATCACCTCTTAAAATAATAAGCTTTTAATTCTACTGATTGCTGTCTGTCAGATTCTGCTCTGAACTCTACCTGTCCATTGCAAGAGCATGGAAACCTTTGTTCCAGTGTCCCTTCCTTATCAAACTCAAACTCAGTCAAACCTTTGGATTACTGATCATTCCCTGTGGTTCTCTTATGGCTAAGAAGCATCCCCATATGTATGCAGTGATTGAGCCAAATCTTGTCTCCAAATAATCTTCCACTCTCTGTACCTCCACAGTCACACACAACAATATAATTCTTTCCATTAAGCTCGTGGGTGTTGACTTCTTCCTGTGTTTTCAAAACTACTTTAAGTACTTTCTTCAGTGCTGCTTTGGTGGTCATAAATTCTTTAGTTTCCTCTTATCATGGAAGATCTTTTTTTCTCCTTCAATCTTTAAAAATAGCTTCAAAGGCCATAATAATCTGGATTGACAATCGTTCTCCTTCAGCTATTGAAAGTCTTCATTTCAGGCACTCCTGATCTTTAAAGGTTACTTTGAAGAAATCTGCTGTAATTTGAGAGGCTTACACTTTTATAGGACTTAGAGGTTATTGCTGATACATTATGGTCCAAGTACGAACTGCTAAATTATCATAGCCCTGATTCAACATGGCTGAATCCCTGAAGAGCAACTTATTTTCCCAGTGACCACTTTCTTCTTCTTCTCCACACCAATTCTGACTATAACTTCCTTTTAACTTCCCTGCAACACAAGGGAAAACCCACTCAGCTCCTTAAGTGTCATAGCACCTGCCCCTCAAACTCTTCCTCTAGCAGAAGTCCATAAAATATCAGCCTTCCTTTGTCTCAGATCAGAGGATCCTTCTATCTCCCTGAGATCCTCTCCATGTCCTCAGAATCAAGCTACCCTTTCCAATTTCTTTTATTTTTGCTTCACTGTCACGCAGGAAAACCTAATATTTTGGTGTCATGACTCAGATAGGAAAGAAATATAGCTCCTGGGGGTCAAACCACACTTCTGAGCCCCACTGTCTCTGGGACAACCTTCACTTCTTTGGGACCTGCTTATCTGTTACTGCTAGCCTACATCCAGCATCAGTCTACCTCAATCCTCACAGGTGAACCATTTCTCATTCTGGGAATTCCTGACTCAGTCTGAGTCAGTGGCTTCCTAGCCCTCCTCCAGCCTGTGCTTGCCTCAGGAGAAAAATTTGTCTTCCTCCAGTTGAATCCCTGTCAGTCTACCCAGATATCAGTAACAATCTGCAAAAGCTAGAGGAGCCTGAAGGAATAAATCTGTAACTTCCAACATAGGGCAAAGCCTGTTAGACTTTTGATAGATTCCAGTGCAGATTTGTCAATAGTTACCCAGCAAGTGACTCTACTTATAAACTGGGGAGTGTTAAGTGTTTTCCAAAGGCTTGGACAAAAGACAATTGCCCAGGTGTATCAATTCATGTGCTCCTAGTAATAGTAGTGTTTATGGACATGTAAAACCAGTTTGTTTTAGATAATATCCAATGGCACTAAAATCTAAAGGAATTAAATCACACATTCAAAGACTGCTTGTGTCTGCTTCCCTGGAATGTGCCATTCATGCCGGTTTGCAAGTCCAAGACTTCTGAGCTGTCAGTGTTGTGGTGTCACTCTCCATCTCACTGTACCTGATCATTCTACACTGCTCAGTTGCCTTCCTCCCACGGAAACTTATTACACTGACTGTCTGGGTTACGTTTCACTCTTTGCTCAGACAAAATACCTCACACCCAAAATTAAGGAAAGAAAGGTTATTTATCTCAGAGTCAGTAGTAATTTCAGTCCATACTTGGTGACTAACAAGCCTCTCTCACCTCCTGACATTATAACCAGGATGCCCTAGGATGGGGCATAGAACTCACACAATATGTATACCCTCCTCTTGCACAGGATGAGGATATTTACAAAGTAAGAACCCTGACTTCCTGCTGAGTCACTTCATTAAATTTCTCAACTCCTCAAGCTGACAGGTTATCAACTAGTACACTATATTAGGCCTAAAAGAAAATATACTAACTATAAATAATATGTTTTTGTGTTTTACAAATTCTTCTTACAAGAAATCTCACTCACTAACTCACAAAAAGCTCAGACTAGTCTTTTTATAAGTACAAACTTAAAAAAGATATTATAAACCAATTTGGCCAAAAATACTTGAATGCACTCTGATTTTATAAATTTGTGTGTTTGTGTGTTTGTTTATATGTTTGTGTCATTCAGTAAACAGCTGTTCCTCCCTTCATACATTTAAAAGCATGCCTTTTCCTGAGTTACCAGCTGACCTAAATGACATAAAACTTAGTTTGATAACAGTTATTACTAATGTAATTGTGTAGCAAATGTACCCATGATATCTAAATATATTATATTCTACAATAAAAACTTATAATCGTATTTTCTTTAAGATTTGAACATATACCTTTCCATTAGGCTCCAGATATTTGTAATAAAAGGCTCATGTAAAGCCAAAATGAGGTCATTAGTCAAACGATAATTTTCTACTACAACTTATGTAGTATGTATGCTGTGTATGTGTCAATACACTTAGTAATGCTTTGCCAAAATTCCAACGTGATCATGACTGTTCTGCTACATTGCTATGATGTCAAATTTTCTCTACAAAACTATATAACTGTTATCTGTTAGCATTCAGCAGGGATTTAAAGACTAGAACATTCATGCTTAGTAAAAAATAACAGTTCTCTGATTATACTTTATATTTAGGTGTTTAATACTCAGAATAATATTAATAATTTTGTGTGCTGTTCCTCCACAATTTAATTTATTAACCTTTTTTAGAGTTTCTACAAGTGAGGTTTAGAAACCAAAAATTAAAAAGTTATATGAGCTAAAATATCACCAATATTTTTGCTATAGAGAGGGGTTATACATGATTCTGAAGTACCTTCTGAGATTAACTGGCCATAATACATAGTAATAAACTATTTTTAAGACATCACCTGAACTTTGTCTTAAATATCCAGCAGAAAAATATAGCCATAAGATATAAAAAACTACAACCAAGGGCCGGGGAGATGGCTCAGTGGAATAAGCACTTCCCTAGCAAGTGCAAGGCCTGAGTTCAATCCCCAGTTCTGCAAAAAAAACACACACACACAGACACAGACACACACACACACACACACACACACACAAAACCTACAAGCAGTCTTTATTAACCACATTTAACAAGGCTTAATAAGATTTCTCATCTTGTTTAGGTCTGCTTTTGATGCGAGTATCAAGTACCACAGCCTACGACTGGCAATTGTGCATAGTTAACTTTTTGTCTCTGTTGTTGAACACATGGAAAGCCAGGTTAAGTTAATCTCCCTATGGGGGTTGAGGGCTGAGGTCTGTCTTGAGCTTGACACAAATGTCAGGAGCAGATTGGGAAATGAAGTGGGTGTTAATGAGGGTCATTCCCACAGGTGACTAAAGGTCAACATCAGTGCACCTAATTTAAGGCATTCATGAAATGAGAAAGAAATTCAACTGTTTTTAAATAAATTAGAGGAGATTTTGATTATTTGTGGTTTTATGGGAAATCTTATTGAGGAGGTTCTCAATGAACACTTCATCCTTCTTTCCACCCTAATCCTGAATACAGATTCCTTTTATGTTTCCCATACCACAGGGGAGACCCTAATAGCTCCAAAGGTGTCACTGAACCAATCCCTCAAGCTCCACCCCTAGAAAAAAGTCCGCAAAATCTCATCCTTCCTTTGTCTCATGTCCTCCCTGAGGTCCTGTCAAGTTTTTCAGAGTCAATAAATGCCCCCCTTACCTTTACTTCTGCTTCTCTGTCATGCTGGAAAATCCACTTATTATTACACTTGTTCTGAATTTCTTGCATTTTTACTACAATATTTCATGAAGAATTCTTTTTCTGTTCATGACTATTTGTGATTCTAAATCCCTCTTTTAACCAGGTACCCATATCATTCTCCTTTGGAAAATTTTCTAAAAAAATATCAATGACTAGATTCTTAACTGGATCGCATACGTTTCAATCTCCTCATATAGGTAAATAAGTCACAGGTTATTTCTTTTGGATATACCCAATAACTCCAGCATGATTTTTTCAGAATTCAGAGTCTCTCTTTGGTGATTGCTTTCTACTGTAACTGGTGCCAGAGACGCAAAAACCTGAGCAAAGAATGTCCTTTCTTATCCTTAAACTGCTCCCCCAACAGTATCGACTTTGCAAGACCTGCTCTAATATGTGATTCCCTAAGACAGCAATACTTCAGAGAAACAATTCAAATGATGACCATCCAGGTTGACTTGGTTGAGTTCTAATCATTAAGACTAAGTTTCTGAAACCTTAAAAGAAGTTTATTTTGCCTCAGAGTTTCAGAAGTTTCAGTCTAAGTTCAGGAGACCCAAACTCAGAATGCAGCATAGGTGAAAGGACTGCAGGGAGCGGTTAGGGAAGCAAAGAACAAATGGAAGAGCAAGAGAAAGATGCACACATTCCCACTTCATGTCCTGAGGGCAGGTCTCCTTTGCTCTGCGTTTACCTCCTAATAGCAGGTCAACGCTCTCATTCAGTCACCTTTGCTAATTCCTGCATAGAAGCACATGAAGCTTTTGGCAGACAGTTTCAATCCAAACTGTAACACAGTCTGTTTTCTTTCACTTCCAAAGGTATTATCCTTGGTCCCACTGCAGCCCTCTATTCCTCAGTCTTGTTCACCAGAACGAAAACACCAGGCTGTCTTTTTTCCTCCTGTTGAGATAATTCTTTGCTCAGGTAGAACTGAGGGTGACTGTGCCTTGCGTGCATGTCAAGAGGTGGTCACTTCTTGACTTCTTTGAGAGAAGGTTTTTATGTGTTTCACAGAACAACATACTCCCCAGACCTGTGTGCAGAGCAGCACCCGTGATCATGGAGCCGATCACTTGCTATTATATCTGTTTTCAGTACATGCCGCGTTGAGGGAGATACTCACCTATGCTGACACTGAGAGCAGTGGTGACTAAGAGGAGTGCTAAATAGTGGCCCCTTCCCTCGCTCTTCCCCTGGAAGATTTTTGTGCATTTCACAGAATGGTCTGAATTCTAGAGCTGTGCTGGACGTGACAGCTAGGATGTGGAACAGCTTTGTTTCTTTTTCTAGCTAATCTGCTGTGTCTTATTCAGCTTCCTGTCACTTCCTTGTTAGCTACCGCTTGAAGAAGGAGAGGTTTATTTTAGCTTCTGTTTGTGATCCTTGGTCAACTAATTCCAAAGAAGAAATGACACAGCAGAAGGCCCTGAGTGGAGGAAAGCTGCTCACATCTTTGCAGTCATGAAGCAAAGAGTGAAAGATGCCACGAGGAGGCATACACTTCCAGATCATGGTCCGGTGACCTGGCTCTTCTGGCTAGCCCTCACATGTTCCAAGAAATCCAGCTATAACCTCACAGGTGATTGAATTCATGCATGAGTATAGTGTCTTCTCCCAAATATATGACTCAATTGTCCTCCAAATACATGAGAATTGTTGGCAGGGGGTAATTTAGATCTCAAGCTTAAAGTCCTATTTCTCCTGGCTGTCATCCTAAGAATATTGTATTCCAGTTGAGGACCCTGTTTCCATCTCACGCAGCAGGAACATACCGCCTGAGCTTGCCTGAGTATTGTGGGACAACGTGCCGCTTCTTTATCCCACCACGATCCCTTGTTTTCAGGTGTGTTTGGGTATATTATGAATATTAATTTTACCATATTGAACTGACTTTGTAGCCCTAAAATGAAACCAACTTGGACATAAATGATATATGATATAGGGAGTATGTTTTGTATGCAAATTAAGTAGGACAATCAACCCAAGATTGATCAGTTACCTTAATATAAGATCTCTTGTTCTAGAATAACTGAAGAATAAACATAGATGAAACGCTGCATGATATGAACATTGGCAAATTAATTCCTGGATAGGACTCAGGAGATGGATGTACAAATTGACAGTTGAGATTACATCAAATTAAAAGTGTTTGAACAGCAAACGAAAAGAAAAAAAACAGGGAAGATATAAACCACAGAATGAGAAAATCTTTGCCAGGGATTCGCTGATAAAAGATCCCTATCCAGATATATAAAGAAATAATAACTTTTAACAACAAAGTGAGAACTACTATAATCCAAGTAGCACAATGATATTGTCTTAGTTGATATAACTTCTCAAATTACTGGGACAAAATACCTGATGCCTAAAATTAAGGAAGCAAAAGTTTATTCAGCTCACAGTTTGTGGAGATCTCAGGCCATATGCTGCTGGGTCCAAGGCAGAGTGGCACATGGCAGAGGGTAGCAGTTTATGGCAGCATAAGACAACAAAACAGCAAAAGCAAAGAAGTGGCTATAATGGCAGTGGTGAGCAAATCTGTCTTCCTCATGCGACATTCAGGCTATTTGCACCACCTATGTTTTTTTCATTTTTCATTGATTTTTTTTTTTACTTTTAATAAATGCATCTCTTACAGGAATACATATTTAGTAAGCTTCAATTAGCAAAACAGCATTCTCACAGGTGTTTTTATTCTCTTGAAAGAAATCAAATTCTAGCGCTGGTATCATTTTCACTAAAGAACGTAATACTCAAGCTTGGTAGGAAATTTTCACTTTAGATGAATTTAAAATAATTTTTGCAGCAACTAAATATGAAAAGAGCTTGTGACTGAATAAAAAAGAAAAAATGAGTTTTTAAAAGTGGGCAAAAGATGTACATGCATAGTTCCAGAGAGAAGACAAACACACGGCCAAAGAAAAAACAGAAATTTAGTCAAAAGTGGCAAATACAGATTATCTTCTTTCTTTTTTTTGCAGAACCAGGGATCAAACTCAGACCCTTGTGCTTGCCTGGGAAGCACTTATTCCACTGAGCTACCTCCCTGGCTTCCAGATTATTTTCTTGAATATAGTATGACCAAAGCTGTTTTATTTTAACTTTATTGATCTCAGCAGGATTCTATGTTCCTAAAAATTTTTTCTTGCTTTGGGCTAGGTACATGATCTTCTGTTTATAGGCTGTAATGTATACACTATAATTTGTAAAGATAAATTAAATTAATATATTGACTATATAAGTAAAATTATCATTAAATTATTTTATGAATGCTTGAAAGATATTGTCTGCTCACCTGAAGAAATAGAGTGCTATGATTAATTTTTACATTTATCTTTTAATACATATTTTCTTTAGGAATTTTACTATTCTGAGTGATTTTTTTATTGGCATTCCCATTTAAATCTAAGTGCTTATTTTCAAAGCAATGATATTCAAGGGACATGTTCTGGAACAGCGATTGTTTGCCTTAGCTTAAAGCTCTTTCATCAATAGTTTTGGTTTAATAGATGGGAAACTATGTTAAATGAAACAAAAGAAATAAGCGTCCAAAAAAAGCAACTCAGGGTTAATGGCGGTCAGCAAATAAGAACTTGTCATGTGAAGAGTAGATGAAATGCAATCAGCCAAGCCAAACAAAGGGAAAGCAGTGTTAGACATATTATCAACATATCCGTGACAAGATGAGAATGCCAGGACGTAGGGCTGTATAATCAAAAGATCAAAGAATTCTGCGCTTGTTACTTCAGTCTGCATTTGCTTTGAGTTCCACCTTCCTTCCAAGCCTGAGAGATATTTTAGAACCACCCAAAGTTGAGAGAAATATCTCTTCTTCACGTTTTCCAAAGACTTATTTTATTAGTATTATACCAGTTGTAAATCTTATGCTAGAAAAGTTATATAAATGAAATAAAGTTTTTCTTTCTTTCTTTCTTTCTTTCTTTCTTTCTTTCTTTCTTTCTTTCTTTCTTTCTTTCTTTCTTTCTTTCTTCTCCTTCCTTCCTTCCTTCCTTCCTTCCTTCCTTCCTTCCTTCCTTCCTTCCTTCCTTCCTTCCTTCCTTCCTTCCTTTCTTTCTTTCTTTCTTTCTTTCTTTCTTTCTTTCTTCTTTCCTTCTTTCTTCTGTCTCTCTTGCTTGCTTGCTTGCTTTTGGTATTAAGTACAGGGTCTTCTGGGTCTCATCACACAGATTGGACTCACAGTGAAACTCCTGTTCTCAGCTGCTCAGCACTGGGATTACAGGTGCTCATCACCATGCCCAGTCTCAGTTGATTCTCAGTGCACCCCAGGCGTGGAGCTGGCACAAAACTCTGGGGATCGAACCCCAGTTGCTGAGCCTGCCTAAGCATGTGCTTATTCCACTGAGCTACCTGGCTGATCCTCAATTTTCTTTGTAAGAAAATCTCTATTTTTAACTGCAATTTCTACAGGATTTTGAAATTTATGTTCATATCCTTGAAACATCACCATCTTGTATGTGGGCACATCTGAATTCTTGTGTTAGAGCTTGTCCCGTTTGGATAATTAAGCTGCACACCATTGTTTCTTTCCTCTAGGCTTCTAATAAAATCTTTCATTTTCTTGATTTAAACGTGAAAAGAAAAATGAAAAGAAAAAAAATAAGTACGATCAATTTAGGAACTAAATATTTGAAAAAAATTCCCTTCATTATGCTGGGTTGTTAACTAAGGCTTCTTGGTTTATTTCATGAGTAAATCATGGGTTAAGGACTTCTCTATATGGTATCCATTAACATTCACGGTGAAATTTACTGAGATAATTGATATCTTTTGAATTCAAATTTTTCACATCTCCATACAAAGTAGGGGGTCCCTAAATTTCATATGGCATTTGGCGAATTATCCAGAGCTATATCTTAACCTTGGGCTTTTCCTTCCCCAGTTACTTCAGGGCTCCATGCTTTGCCTGAATGCTTAGCTACTGCATCATTCCACTACAGTTCACTCTACCACAGTGCAGGTAATGCAAGCTGTCACCGCCCCAGTGTCTCGATTTCCAAATGGGCTGTCTCTCCTCTCCCGCTCCTGAGTAATGATGTGTACATAAGGATTCCAATGCTGGCCACTTTCCTGTGTTCACTTAGGTTGTTTTCGTAGCAACTACCTACTTGGAATTTCTGACACCAACCTCTGCTTCTTACCCTGTTTCAACTGAAAAGCAGGGCACATGTTGCACTTTCCCCTACATTCCTTGTCTTTGAATCCCCCTATGGAACTTTTATCTAAAATGATTCACATACTCTTATGTGTATTATTAACAAATGAATAATGATATTATGAATCTTACACCATGTAGTTTTATGAATCTTACACCATGTAGTTAAGTGAATCCTAAGAGTTCAAGATTTTATGTATTAAATCATTTTTTTTCTTTTAAAATTATGGCCATATCAATTGTAACATGTCATTCAAATTCTCAGTGTGCTCCCGAAGCTTCATGCACGCATCTGTAGGGAGCTAGGGAGCTGGGTCTCTTCTTCTGGTGTGTACTATTGGGATATACGATTTGACACTGCAGTAATCTAGTAATTGGACTGGCATAGTTCTAGGTGAGAGGGTGGGTGTGGGCACTTATAGCAAGGGTGGAATGTAAAAGGAGGTAGAGGGGCTGGTGAGATAGCTCAGCGGACTAAAGTGCCTATGTAGGCAAGCTTAGGCAAGCTCAGGGACCATGGTTTGATCCCAGCAGTATATGCCACAGCAGCCCCGTGCCCAGGGCCGTCTGAGCCAAACAGAGTCAAGGCGAGGTGGTGCACTCCTGTGATCCCAGCACTGGGGAGGTGGAAAGCAGGAGAATCATGACTAGTCTGAGCTGTGTAGTGAAACTATGCAACAATTTAAAAAGAATTTTTTTAATTTAAAAAAATAATAAAATAATAAAAGGTTCTCACTTGCTGCTTTCTACATTCTGTGCCATCCATTGTCTCTCATCTGCCGCCCCCTTTCCCATGCTATCCTGCCTTGGAAGCACCTGACTATGGACTGAACCTTCTACAAGCTTTGAGCTGAAATAAACCTTTTCTCCTTTTACTTGACAGTGTTGAGCCTTTTGTCAAAATAACAGAAAGTAACTAAGATGTCATTAGTTCCCAAAACTCCACAGAGCATCTAAAATTCTGTAACTCTTTGGACCCATGATTTATAAGCTCATTAGTCTCAAATTTTAACTTTTATTGTAACATACTTGACATTTAAGCTTACAATAAAAACCAAAATTTCAGTAAATATGTATTTTTCTATTTCTTTGGTATTTCTTCGGAGTATTTAAAGGACACTACCTACCAGAAAGCATCATAGGTCCTATCATATTTGTATAAACAAAAGAGTATTAAAAATGAAGAAGAAAATTTGAATAATTTCTTATGTATTATTATTAATTAGATTAGAAATAGGAAAAAGAAAATTGCACTTCAAGTTTCCTACTGTGTCTGAAAACACCGAAATCATTATTTAATTTCCATAAAATCGGTTCTTAATTAGCTCAGTTTTCCAACTAAAAGAACTGAGTTTTAGGAGATTAGGGGAAGAATATAAACTCATTTGTGAAAGAAGCATCACTTAGAAAAGTAAACCGAAGGGTCCAGGGAGATGGCTCAGTATAATAAGAGCTTCTCTGGCAAGCGCAAGGGCCTGATTTCAGTTCCTGGATCCCCATGCAAAAAAAAAAAAAAAAAAAAGAAAAGAAAGAAAGAAAAGATAAACTGAATTCAAAGTCTTCTTTATTATAAATTACTGTACTTCTTCAACATTTAAATGCATTTTTCTAATTAGAGTGATAGTCCTACTATAATTTGAAATTACGGTTGTGAAGATGACAGTGATAACAATGATAATGACAGCTTGATATAGTCGTGATAACATTTATAATTTTTAAAATTTGGACCAATCTTTTAGTGGTATTATGCATTTATCCCTTTACTGCACACAAAAATTATTACAATATTAATAATATCTCTATACTTCAAATAAGAAAATTGTGGTTCATAGATAAACAATATATGTAAAATTGTTTGCCTAAAATATATTACAGGTCAGACAGAAATAGAGGTTGCATTAATTTCACATCTCACTGAAATTTTTCATTTAGTCTTTTGGATTCAAATGTCTTTATTTCCTCTCATTTGTTAAAATTAATGCATTATTCCCATCAAAACCATGTTTGTATCCCCATACTGAATAAGTTAACAATATTCCATTATTGTCACTCATTTGAGATCATTAACTAAGTAACAAACGTCACTGACTTTTTCAAGAAGAGTACAATCTGTCATCATTTACCTATGTGACGGCTGATAAAATGGAACAAAGTACAACTACTTTCACAGAGGCAGGGGCAATGGCTCAGTGGAATAAGCACTTCCCTGGCAAGTGCAAGGGCCTGAGTTCAACCTCAGTTATGGAAAAAAAAAAAAAAAAAAAAAACACCTACTTTCACAACATTGCTTTTTATATGTAAAAAGCAATATATGTAAATCCATGTATATATTTTGTGATCTGCCTGTCTTACATCTACATTTATAACTATGTGAAAAATTAAGATGTTAAGCAGGTGAAGAAGTGTAAAACTTCTTGTAGTTTTTCCTCTGTTCTTGCTTCCTATCAATGAAAATTTCACTATCATTATTTGTTCCTGAACTCACAAACACACACAAAAATTATCAGCAATTATTTAGGCACTAAGGGGTTCCTGAAGATCAAAGAAAATATAAATTCCTTTTCAAATTCAAGATGCTCAGGGAAGCAATGAAATCACTCATCATAGCCCAGATTGTTCCATGGACCAATCACTGTATTAGGAAAGGAATTTGAGGCAGTGTTTGAAGGCACAATGCTGTGACACAAATGGAAATCAGAAATAGTACCTTGGAGTTGGACATCTGCATCAGTGACTACAGATTTAAGGAGCCTTTACAAGGAGAACAAAGCAAAGAATGACATGCGGTGCAAGAAACACAAAATGAGCTTTGGTGATCTTCAGTCGAGCACGAAGTTAGTCACAAGAGAGACCCATTTAAAAATTGTGCTTGCAGAGATATTTTCTTCAATATGGCTCAACACTGTAATTATATTAGCCACTGAACTGAGACAAAGATATCTCCATCAACAAGTGTAGTGTAGTGTACTAGCAACTCCCATGAAAAATCATTGTGTCCTAAATGACATACTGTCACACACAGCATTAGAAACACTTCTGCTTTGAGACAAAAATTCATGCTCATACAAGAATATTCAATGTTTAAATTATACTGAAAGTGTCACTGTATCCTAAAAGGCAAACACATTTTTTCTCTCTAGCAGTTTATAACAATTTATAAATTTAAAAACGTTTAAACTTTTATTTCATTTTAAAATGTAAAAAAAAAAAAAATCAGTTGGTGTTCCAGATACTGCTTTTAATATAAAAATATGTATGAAATACATGAGAAATGTGTTTTCATGTCTAAATATTGGTTTTAAATTTGTTGCACATATGTAAGCTGATTACACTCAAGAACCTAAGAGCAATGGATTTAGAAGAGCAATAGAGTTCAAACAAGAGCTGAAACAATAATGAATTTGCTACTGTATGCCATGACAGATATCAGACAGTTCCCAACAATCTTCATATTTGATTTTTCTAGTTCTTTTGAAATTAAAAAAAAAGAACTAGAGAAAAGTAGATCTAACATTTTTCAATGCTGATAAGTGTTATGTACATGAGGGGACGGTGGCATAAAATAATAAGGCCATCAGGATACTGTAGGAGAGACATAGAACAAATGGCCTAGGAAGTCTGACGTAGTGAGAATGTTGTGAGTTCCTACTTACTTAGACAACCTTGATAGATATGTGTTGAAACTGAAACATACAAACCAAATTATTAAAGTGACACTGCATGATACCCAGCATCTGTACCACGAAATTTGATAACACATCTAGAGTATGATTGAACAGGCACCTGGAAGTGATAAATTGCGAGAAGAGGAGAGGAGTGGAGAAGAAAGGAAAGCAGATGGGGGGGGGAGAGAGAGAGAGAGAGAGAAGCAGAGAGAAAGTGAGAAACAGAGACAAATACAGAGACAGAGTGATGGAGAAAGAGACACAGAGAAAGAGACAGAGAGAGATAGAGACAGAGACAGACAGAGAACAGAGAACACACTTCATCTATATTAAAGGATATCAAACCTATTTGACTCCATGAATTATAAAAATAGTTGCAGTATGTTATTTTTTCCTAAAAAACTTTACTTATGTATCCTTTTTTGTCTTCCCATATCTGAGAAAAAGAATAAATCAACCATAATGATCTTAAGTCTATGAAAACCTTACAGCTCTTAAATCCTTCATGCATCCCCAAAGAAGCTAAATGCTTTCCCCTAAAATATACTGTTTCATAATCACATAAGAAGAAAAGAGAAATATGTATCTCAATCAAATTGTTGTCATACATCAAAAGAGTATTTTCTTTCCACGCAATCAACTTCCCGAGCCTAATAAAGAAAAACTAACAAATAACATGTGGTTGCCATAGCAACATTTTTTTCTCTTACATTCTGTTAGGAAAGTTTTATTCATTCTCATTCCTTTGTTTTAATAAAATAAAAGCTTCTCTAATAAAGGCAATTTTGTAATTTCACTATTTTTAGTTTCAATTTTTATTTCGTTACAATGAATAAATGTGAAGAATATTTTTCCTGATAATAGAACATTTTATATTAATTATTTGGTAGTGTTCTATTGAAGACAATATTACTCACAAATATAGTGGTTTCCTGTTCCATGGGGTAGTTCCTAGTGTTGTTTATTGTTCTATAAGTTTTCACTTTTGTTATAAATAATTTATTAGTCAAATTACCCACTCATTTGTATGGGCTTAACAGATAACAAATAATGAAGTATTATCAAGGACTTAATGATACAGAAATAGCTCTAGGGGAAAAAATAGTACTTTGATGCAAATAGCTGCTATGATAATAACTTGAAATCACTATGTAATTTTTTTCAAACTATACTCTGATACTATGTGAACATTACTAACATTTTTAAAGGCTAGAATATATTAAATTAACCAAAATGGCACTAAACTATCAAATCAAAAGCCATGTTAGTTTTTGCTACGGTTTGTCTCCCAGGTATCCTTGGAGTGGGAGTCTGCTACCTGATATGGTGAGGTGGGGACCAAGACAACCTTTAAAAAGTGGAGTGTAGGTGGAGAGCTTGAGGCTACCCTGTATGGGGCCCTGGCCTTCAAAGAAAGGTCATTATCTTGTGACCTTGTTGATGGGGATTGCATTAGCTCTATGAATTTGATGTCTGCACAAGTAATTAAGAAAGCCACAGAAGCAGAAGTGCAAACACACATTTATTAGCAAATATCAAACATTAATGCACTTCACAGGGGAGACCAAGCTGGTGAGAGAAGCTCATGACCCCCAACAAACCAAATGTCAGAGTCTATATGTGGTATTTAGAGAGAGGTAGTAGCTTTTTTTTTCTTTTGTATTTTTTTATTCTTCATCTAACTTTTCAAACACTACTATGATTGAATATGGAATCAAGAACAATAACAATTAGTGAGCATATAATGATTATAATCCTTTCTGCCCTTACTACTACAAACTGAATGGCAACAGTGAATATTCTTGCTGGTCCCTATTAAGAGGTCTGACACTAACCAACACTTGTGGGATGATATTTGTCATCCTCATAGACTTCTCCATGATAATGGCACTATCTTTTCAAATTTGGAGCAAAGTCCACCAGTGTTATGGTTTGTATCTAGCTGTCCCTCCAAAGCCTCATGTAGTTATGGGATGGGGACTTCTAGAGTTTGTGATTAACTCATGATACACTGGGATTATGTGTGATCCAAGGCTGGGATTATGGGTGTGAGTACTGCTGGGATTATGGGTGAGTACTGCTGGGATTACATGTGTGAGTACTTCCTCCAGCGTGGGGCAGAGAGCCTGAGTGTCTTTTGGTGATTGCTCTTTGTTGTCATTGTTGCTGTTCGGCCACCATGAACTGCTGCTCTCTGCCATGTGTCCCTCTGCCTTGGAGCCAGCCAAGTATGGGCTGAAACTTCCAGTAACTGTGAGCTAAATAAGCCTTTCCTTCTTTGATTTTGGGTGTTGGGCATTTGTTCCAGCAATAAGAGAAGAACAACTAAGACAACCATTTCTCCCTGATCCATCTTACCAGTCCATCTATTTCCTTCTTGTCATGTAAGAGTTTTCTCCAAATAGAGTGAAATAGAGTCAGTGTCTGTTTATCAACAGACAGCTGACTTCAGGAATGTTTACCTTAAATTTGTGGATTAAACAACCCTTTGTGTATGACATTCCTGAAGTCAGCTGTCTGTTGATGAATTGGCATACCTTCACTTAGCACACACTTGATGTCTCCATGTTTGACCTGGAGGAGAGATGATGACTATTATTCAGCTGTCAAGAGTGGATATTGGGTTTTGGAGGTGTCACAGTAGTACTTCAACCAGTTGTATATCCATACACATGAATAGATATTCTCCTTGTGGAGTAAAAATATCATGGTCCTAAGTATAAATTTAACTGCTGCAAAGGAAGAAAGATAGTCAGACACCAGAAGATTCTAGAAGTTCATATTAACAAAGGTATAAAAGATGGCTAGAAGATAACATTCCATGGTGAAGGAGACCAAGAACCAGAGCTGGAGCTAAGAAGTATTATCATTGTGTGAGATCAGAGGGAGTAGATCTTTGAATTAATGCAGCAAATCCCTCTACCCAATGGTAAATCTCCTCCTTTCTTTTGAGAAAGGGAGTATTTTTTGTTTAATTTTGTGTCTTAATGCTCAAAGTCCGAGGAAAGATTAAAACTCAACATCGATGAGATTATAAAAAAACATTAAAGTGAATTTGTAGCTAATTTTGTTTTGTTGAAGACTGTCTATGAAGTATGCATTCCCAGCTATGATCTAGTATTTAGAGCTGGAGGCTTTTTGTGGTTCTTAGAAAGTTTCTTCATGCCCCTCAGAAGCCAATAAGCCAAATTTCCCCTTGTTTATACAAAGTGTGTTCTACTTGTTTCAAGTAGACACTTAGGTTTCAGAGACTTAGCTTCCTCTCCTTTCCTGTGCCACTCCACCAATTTCCAGGGCCTTATTCTTTGTACCACTTACTTCATCTCCCTGCTAATCTCTAGGCCCCAAACAGGGGTCTGGATTCCTAATTTCAGATATGATCAATTGCTCCTGTACACACTCCTGCCATTGCAGTCAGACATGATTCAACCTAGTCAAGATGACCCACAGTAGAAAGAAAAGAGTATGAGGAGAATGCCCTGGAGGCTACATAACCATTAAGTAAGCTATTCTCCTTCTTTATAAGTAGCTTGCCTCATTTTATGTTACTATATTATGAAAAACTTTATACTGGCTTTTTGTGTCCAAGGTGCAATATGATTCTATTGTATATTAACTATTTGAATATTGAATTATTCCAAGTGTGGAAATGTACACTGACAGTAGGAAAACTATATCGTATTATAGCAATGATTTATGTATTGTTTGAAGATTGAACTAAGTGAGATTTTATGTCTTTACAAAACACAGCTCAAAATACGATTTTAATATTTCTAATACCTAAATATAACAAAATATAATCAGAAACTTACCATTATCAAAACTAAATTTCATCATTTAAATACCTAAAGAAATCACAGAACAATTAAATTTTCTACAGAAGACATAGGTGCAAAAAGGCATTAAGATGTACAGATTGATTACATGAGCAAATTCACATTCTAATTATTTATCTTACCCAATTTTCCCTTTAAGATATAAAATGTTGAATCTTTGCAATGTGTAAACTTCTTTGAATGAGTAAAAATATATTATTTAGTTTCCAGGAGCAAGTAATCTTTTGGAATGCAGGTCCCAATGCTGAAATCAAGCATTAACTATGAAAATCACACAAAATTAATGGTCACAAACTTCCCTTCAAAATACAAGACAATAATAACTTAGAAACAATGGAATGGCTTTCAGTTTTTTATTTTAATAGTTGAGTCAAATATGTACACATTTATGTACACAATTGCATCTAAATTTATTTAGTGACTACTGTTATGTAACTAATATTAGTCTAATGTTCCAGAGTTTACTGAATATAGATTTTCAAATTACTTTCTTTGATCCCTACACAATTCTGAAAAATACCATAATTTAGATTTTGCAGATTGAGTATAAGAAGCAAACTATTTTTGTGTCTGAAGGAGAGTAATAAAAGTTAGTAAGAACTTAAACTTTAGTCATTTGATTAGAGGACTCACACTCTTAAAATTTATATTTTGATTGAAGGTAAATTTAGATGCACACATAACATTTATGATCTTAATGTATATTTGAAAACATTTCATGTTTATTTAACTAATTACACAGTAGGAGTCATTTCAAAATATACTAATTTTATTATATGGGAGTATGGCGATATTCACAATGTTGGTTCTTCCTATCTAGGAGCAGGCAATAAATTTTCATTTTCTGAAATCCTGTATGATCTCTTTTCTCAGAGTATTAAATTTCTGTGTAAAAATATGTAAGTGTTTATTCCTCTTTTATCAAATTTTTTTTCTTCATATTCTGTAGGGACTTGATAGAATATACCTGTTCCATGTTATGCCTAAAATGACTGATACTTAGACAGATAGGGTAAACTGAAATGCATATGTTGCAGGGTAATGATAAGCTTCTCTTCTGTAGGGTTAACAACCTAAGTTTTCAGATCAAAAGTTAGAGAAAAGGAAGGGCTGCAAGGTCAGCCAAAATTTTGGACCTAGCCTTTCAGGGTCAGTGAAAACTCAGGAGATAGGAGAACCTGTACTGGAACATCAGGTAACTCAGTTGTGTCCCAAATTTTCTGTTCAAGGAGATTATGGGGCCACAGAGGAAAGTGATCAATGATGTATAGTGTACCTAAGGAGAGTCTCATGGAAAGAAAACATTCTCTCAGGCTTTCAAAGGAAGCAAACTGGTCAAGCAATATTTGTGATTTATCCACAAGGCTCACACTGGCAAAAGATCTATAAAGTGCAGTATGGGGTTACAGGAAAAGTCCTGAGAGTATGTGGCTGACCTTGTCAGATAAAAAAGTTACATTTCTTGTTGTATAGGTCTCACTTTATCTTGATCTTAACCATCAAGCAGAAAAGTATAAAAAGGAGGTACATAAAGTAAAGCCATATTAATAGGCTGAGCTGTTAAAGGCTCAAGTCAACAACTTCTGCGGATAGCCCACTACTATTATAGACTGCTTGACTGTGTTGGATTCTTTTGCTGAATACAAAAAGTATTTAGATGTCAATGAAATATCTATCTCTGATAGGACTAAACAAAATAAAGGAATATGAATAAGGACCATTTTTTATTTATATATACAGAAAATTTGGGATATGTGTGTAGTTACTCTCACTTAATTCAATGGTTAGAAATATTTGTATTAATAAGGTTTGACAGAATATCCTGACTGCTTCTTGTATTATGGATAACCACTAAGAAGATAACAATGTACAATACATTAATTATTGAAACTATACTATTAATCAGTTTTGAAACTGTTTCAATGCCATTTGTTTGTCAATAAAATAATATAAAAAGAAAAGCTAATTTGTATCAAAATCCCTGGGTTCGCCCAGACCTAGTGCAGCTCGTCCTGTGAATGAGGCTCCAGAGGGACATTTCCCAGCCTTCTCTGGTTCCAGCCCATGGTCCTGCACCCAGCACAGCTTGGCTAACCCAGCACAGCCTAAATAAGAACATCCACTATCCTTTTGGGAGCCCAGTGGACCCACCAAAGTGCAGGCCCACCCACCTAGAGAGCGACCTGCCTGAGACACGAGGGCCCACTCTGGCAATGTTCTGGATCCTCTCCCCAAAGTCAGCCAAGATGATGGGAAATTTCACTACTTGCTCTGCATTGCGGTTTGGGTCATGCTCGCCTGACCAGGGAGCCAATAGAGGAGAACCATAGGAGTGGCAGCCAAAAGGAACTGAACACAACATCTAGATCCAGGCCAGGTTTAACTGGATAAACTCAAACTTAATAGGCTGGCACCCAAATCTCATTATATGCTAAGGTTATAGCTGCACCAAAGCTCTACACTGAAGGTCAGATGTTAGTGCTATACAGAATGACAAAGACAAGGAGAAAAATGCAATCTCAGGCCTCAAGTCCACCAGTAAGTGCAGAGGACACTAGCTCAGCTGAAATGAAAGAACTAATAGATACAGCAGCAGAGGAACAACAGCAGAAAGGTATAGAGGAACTCAGATGAGAATTAATTTCTGAAATAAAAAAGAAATATGTGAATACATAGCATCTGAAATAAAGAATCAAATCCAGAAACATCTGGGGAAAAACCAATACTCACCCAGAACAAGTGCAAACAGCAACATTCCAGCTGAAACGTATGAATTCACAGAGTGCGAATCAAAGAAACAACAGCAGAAAGGTCATGAGGACCTCAAAGTGGAAATAATTTCTGAAATCAAAAAAGAATTCTTTGAAAAACAGAGATTTCTTTGAAATCATAGCATCTGAAATACAGAGACAAGTACGGAAATATATACAGGAAACCCAACTTGGAAGAAACACTGCAGAAAAATAATTAAAACTACCTCTAAAGAAGACATGGATAAAAAAAAATAGAGGAGATCAGAAATATGATGGATTCCCTGAATGAGCAATATAGAAAAGAAATAGAATGCATGAAACAGATATATAAGAACTAAAAATATCATTCACAAGTCTACAAAACTGTTTGAGTGAAAGCGAAGACAGAGTTTCAGATCTTGACGATGCTGGTGCAGCTAGTGAAAAGGTGGAAAGGGATCTCTTAAAAACAACAAGAATGCAGGAAAAACAAAAATCCATCACCTGCAAGATGATGCCAGGATGAACAATGTAAGATTAATTAGTATATGAGAATGAAGGAATCAATACAAATGACATAAAAAGAATTTGGGGAGAAGTAATCCCAGAAAACATCCCAAATATGAGCAAACAATCCAACATTCAGGTAACTAAAGCATACAGAACACCAAATAACTTCAACACAAGTAAAAATACACCGAGACATATAATAGTCAAGATCCCAGAAATCCAACATGGAAATAATATACTGAAAGCTACGAGAGAGAAGAAGCAGATCACATTCAAAGGAAAACCTATCAGAATCACAGCCGACTTCTCTACACAAACTATGAAAGCAAGAAGAGCATGGAACAAAGTTCATGAAGTCCTGTACGAAAACAAATTCCAGCCCAGATTATTATACCCTGCAAAACTGACTTTCAAGTTTGATGGAGAAGTGAAATACTTCCATGACAAAGAACAACTAAAGAATTTCATGATGACAAAGCCATCCCTTTATATGCTGCTGAAAGATGTTCTAGAGAGATACCACAATGACAAGAACTCTATGAATGAGAACAGAAGGAACCCACTAAACAGGACAGACAATTGAACACAGGATACAAAACAGTAAAAACAGCAGGTAAATATCATGACAAACATAATTAAACAAATTTCAATTACAACTGTCAATGTAAGCAGACTCAATTCACCAATTAAGAAAAATAGACTGGCATGGTAGGTTAGGAAACAAAATCCAACAATATGTCGGATACAAGAAACACACATAACTCAAAACGACATTCATAGGCCAAAGGCAAAGTATGGAAAACAACACTACACGCTACAGCACCTCAGAAAAAAGTAGGAGTAGCAATTCTGTTCTCAGACAGTCTCAACTTCAAACCAAGAAGGATCAAATGAGACAAAGAAGGCCACTATATATTTGTCAGGGAAAAATTCAAGAGCAAGTGGTAACACTCATAAATATCTATGCACCAAACACAGAAGCACCCAACTCTGTAAGACAAATCTTAATGGGCATGAAAAAGGTACGGTCTAAGAAAACAAGCTATACAGGAGACCTTAACACCCTTTTATCTAAAACAGATAGATCAAACAGAGAAAAAATTAGCAAGGAAGTAGCAGAACTGAACCAGAGCTTGTAACAAATGGACCTGGTGGACATACATAGAATGTTCAACCCAACCATAGCTGAATACAAATTTCTTTCACCTGCACATGGGTCATATTCCAAAATAGACCACATATTCATCCAGAGGTCATGTGTAAGTATATGCAAGAAAATAGAAATTATCCCATGCATATTGTCTAACCACAGTGCAATGAAACTGGAACTAAATGACAAACGAAACCAGAAAACCTGCTAAATTCATGGAACTTAAACAATACCCTATTCAGCAATCAATGGGTCACAGAAGAAATTAAATAAGAAATTCAACAATATCTACAACTCAATGAAAATTCAAGCAGAATTACTGGACTTTACAGGATGCGATGAAAGCATGTCTTAGGGGGAAAATAATAGCTATGAACTCAAACATTAGGAAAACACAATGGGAACAAATAAGCAACTTAATATTGCAACTCAGACTTGTAGAAAAAGAAGAGGAAACAAAATCCAGAGTGCAAAGATGGGAAGAAATCATAAAATATTAGAGCAGAAATTAATTAGATTGAGATGAAAAAAGCAGTTCAAAGAATCCACAAATCAAAAATTTGATTCTTTGAAAGACTAAAAAAAATTGATAAGCTTCTAGCCATCCTCATCAAAATGAGGAAAAAAAAATTAAGTACATGCAATAAAGAATGAAAAGGGTGAAATCTCCAGAAACCCAGTGGAAATTCAGAAGATTATCAATAGTTACTTCGAGAATCTTTACACTCAAAGAATAGAAGACACAGAAGAAATGGACAGAGTCCTTGAAAGATACAAATTACCAAAACTGAACCAAGAAGGTTTATTGAGAACAACTCTCAATAAACCTGTAACAGCCAACAAAATACGAAACATAATGAAAAGCCTGCCGATAAAGAAAAGTCCTGATCCTGATGGATTCACAGCTGAATTCTACAAGAAATTTACAGAAGATATAATCCCTAGACTCCACAAACTTTTCAATGAAATTGAAAAGGAAGAAGTCCTCCCAAAATCATTTCTGGAGGCAAGTATAATACTGATTCCAAAACCAGTGAAAGACACGACCAAAAAAGGAGAACTACAGGCCAATCCCCTTATGAACATAGACACAAAAATACTCAGTAAAACTGTAGCAAATAAAATACAGAAAATCA
Organism: Ctenomys sociabilis; assembly: GCA_004027165.1. NCBI lineage: Eukaryota > Metazoa > Chordata > Mammalia > Rodentia > Ctenomyidae > Ctenomys > Ctenomys sociabilis. Next base: position 68,025 of record PVKA01002380.1, read on the forward strand.
TCAAGAAGATCATACACATGATCATGTAGTATTCATCCCAGAGATGCAAGGATGCTTCAATATTCAAAAATCTATAAATGTAATACACTATATTGATAGACTGAAATCTAAAAACCACATGATCATCTCAATTGATGCAGAGAAAGCTTTTGACAAAGTCCAACACTCATTCATGTTCAAAGTCTTACAGAAAATTAAAATAGATGGACTCTACCTTAATTTGATAAAAGGCATGTATGACAACCCAAAAGCTAATATAATACTAAAAAGGGAAAAACTGAAATCTTTTACTCTTAAATCAGGTACAAGACAAGAATGTGCTCTATCACCCCTCCTGTTCAATATAGTTTTTGAATCATTAGCACCAGCCATTAGAAAACAGGGAGAAATAAAACGAATAAGAATAGGTAAAGGAGAAGTTAAATAATCACTATTTGCAGATGGCATGATCCTTTACTTGGAAGACTCCAAATATTCCACCAAGAAACTACTAGAACTGATATGGAAATTCAGTAGGATAGCAGGATACAAAGTCAATACTCAAAAACAATAGCACTCCTCTACACAGATAACAAGCACACTGAAAGGGAAACAATAGAAATAATACCCTTTACAATTGCACTGCAGAAAATGAAATACCTTGGGATTCACTTAACCAAGGAAGTCAAAGATCTTTTCCCGAAAGTTACAACATCCTAAGCAAAGAGATTACAGAGGATTTCAGAAAACAGAAAGACATTCCATGCCCCTGGATAGGAAGAACCAACATCGTGAAGTGGCCATACACCCAAAATTGCTGTATAGATTTAATGCAATCCCTATCAAACTGCCACCAACATACCTCCTAGACCTAGAGAAATCATTCCTAAAATTTATTTAAAACCACAAACGACCTAGAATAGCAAAGACAATCTTCGCCAATAAATCAAGGCAGGAGGCATCACAATTCCTGACTTGAAATTACACTAGAAAGCCACTGTGATAAAATCAACATGGCACTGGCAACAAAATAGACCTGCGGATCAATGGAATAGATTAGAGGATAAAGAAGCGTCTACAAACACACTCAGCCATTTAATTTTTGACAAAGGGGCCAAACCTACTCACTGGAAGAAAGATAGCCTCTTTATCAAATAGTGCTGGAAAACCTGGGTTTCTACATGCTGAAAACTAAAACTTGACCCAGCTCTATCACCATGCACTAAGCTGAACTCAAAATGGATTAAAGATCTAAACATTAAAACAGAAACAGTCAATCTCCTGGAATAGAAAGTAGGAGGAACTCTTGAAGACATAGGGGATAAAAAGTTCATGAACAAACATATATTTGCATGGGAAACACTTGAAAGAATCAAAAAATGGGATTGACTTTTCTTGAGGAGTTTCTGCACTTTAAAAGAAATTGTCAACAGAGTGAAAAGACAACCCACATATTTTGAAAAAATCTTAACTAATAAGCAATCAGACAAAGGTCTGCTGTCTAGAACATATAAAGAACTAAGATATAATAGGGCCCTCATATTGAAAGAACCAATTCAGAAATGGGAATCTGAGATGAATACACACTTCTCAGAGGATGAAAGTAAAGAAGCAAATAAATATATGAAAAAATGCTCCACATCACTAGCCATCCGTGAAATGCAAATAAGAACAACACTGAGATACCATCTCACTCCAGAAAGAATGGCTATCATAAAGAAATCAACCAACAACAAATTTTGGAGAGGTTGTGGGGAAAAGGGAACACTTCTCCACTGCTGGTGGGAATGTAGACTGGTACAACTATTGTGGAGATCAGTGTGGAGACTCCTCAAAAAAGGAGGACTGGAAATCCCATTCAAGCTGACTATCCCCTACTGGGAATTTTCCCAAAGGAACTGAAAACATCATATCATAGTGATATATGTGTACCTATGTTTATACCAGCAGAATGTGTGATAGCAAAATCTGGGAAACAATCAAGATGTCCATCACATGAGGAATGATTGAAAAAGATGTGGTATTTCTATATAATAGAGTATTACTCAGGTATAAAGAATGATAATTTTGAAGCATTTATATTGAGGTGGATGCCACTTGAACATATACTCATAAATGAAATACACCAGACACACATGTGCAAATGTTGTAGTCTCCCTACCATAAGAATTCAAAAGAAGAAATACAAATAGAAATGTAGAACGACAACTAAAAATAATTGAATCAGATAGTTAGGTCAAAGTGAACAGCATATGCTACAGGGTACTAATTAGCTTTTCTTCTGAATGTTTACCCACCTAAGTTCACAGATCAAAATTGGAGAAATTGAAAAGCAGCAAGGCCAGCCAACATGTGGCCCTAGCATTTCAAAGTCAGCAAAGATTCAGGGCATAGGAGAACCTGTACTGTAGCATCATGAAACTTAGTTGTGCCCCCAATTTTCTGATCAAGGAGATTATGGAGCCACAGAGGAAAGAGATTGGTGAGGTATAGTATGCCTGCGGAGGGTCACATGGAGAGAAAACTTTCTTTCAGGCTCTCATAGAAAGCAAACTGGTCAAGCATTGGCTGTGACTCATCCCCATGGATGACACAGAGTAAGCTACAGGATTACAAGTTTAACCCTCAGGGGAATTCACTGACCTCATCAAAAACAAAAGCTACATCTTTTGGCATATAGGTCTTGATCTATCTTGGTCTTAACCATCCAGCAGAAAAGTATAAAAATGAGTGATATGACATGGGGCCATAATAATAAGTTGAGCTGTAAATGGCTATAATCAACAACTTCTTCAGATAACTCACTGTTATTGTGGAATATTGGGCTGTTTTGGATTGTGTCGCCGAATTCAGGCACCTAAATTGGTTTAATGACAATTGGTCTTTGACAGGTGTAGACAAAAAAAAAGGGGGGTATACAAAGGAAGAATCATGATGTGTGTGTATAAATAGTACAGTTAGGATAACTATGCCATGCTTCTGCATAATTCTATGAGAAGCAAGATTTGCACTAATAGTGGTTGGACAAGATATTATGTTGGCTTCTACTACTATGGACAAACACTAGAGAGATAACAAGGTAGAAAGTATTAATTATTGAATCTGTGATATAATTTAGCTATAAACAAATAAGTATATAGCTATACTGTCTTCATTCACTGATTACAGACATCTGCTATAATAATGTCTGTAAGTATAATATCATGTATGCACCTTGTACAACACCAAAACATTATGAAAACATCTTGCAATGTATTAATTTATCGAATCTGTACTGTTAATTTGTCTTGAAACTGTCTCATTGCTATTTCTTCTTCAATAAAAATAATAATAGTAATAAATAATAATAATAAAACACTGCTCATTCAATTGGTCAAGCAATGGCCAAGATTCATCCACATGGCTGATGCTGACAGAGGATCTACAAACTTCGGTACAGGGTTTCAGGGTAAATCCTTGGGGAATTTGACTGACCTTGTCACATACAAAACTTACATTTCTTGTTATATAGGTCTGAACCATCCAGCAGAAAAGTATAAAAACAAGGTATAAAAAGTAAAAGCATATTAATATTCAGAGTTGTAAAAGGCTCAAGTAAACAACTTTAACATTGCCAGTCCTATGGATAAACCACTGCTATCGTGGACTACTGGACAATTTTGGAGTTTTTTTGCAGATTGTGTGCACCAGCAATATATTTAAATGGCAAAGGAATACTGAGATATATAATCACATTATATAAAGAGATGTACAACATGTTAGATATAAATAGTTCAAGTTCACTAAAGCAGAGAAGCCATAGGATGAGATGCAGGATATGGGAAATGACTACAGTAAAGCTGTATATAAAATTGAGTGACAGGAAAGATGGCCCAAAGCAGCTGGTTAACTCTCAAGATATCTGAGGGAGTAGTTTTTATAAGCAACAGAAGCATAAAAAATCCAACTAAACAAGAAAAATAGAAAACCAGACCTTATGAAAGAAGATGTAGGTAAGACGATACTAGAAATAGTAGAAGGGGGTAATTATGATGGAAGCAGATGGTAGTGGGGATTCGTGAACCATCTACTCAAGTTAATTCCAAATATGTAGCAAAGATGTGAGACCTGGTACTTGAGAGATAACATAAATTCATGTTTTATTGTTCTGAAGACTGGAAGGCCATTACCAAGGCATCAGTTTAGGGACATCTGAGGGCCTGTTGCTCAAAGATTGAGTCATGAAATCCATTTCCACAAGGTTCCCCACCCAATATCATAATGAGGATTAAATCTCAGCATGATGTGTGTAGAGAAGATATATTTAAACTAAGACACCATGTAATATCTACGCTTCCTTTTCTTCACAACTATAATTTTAATATGCCCAATCTATGAGTAATTGTATCTCTAATAAATTATTTCAATATTTGTTTACTGTTTGTCTTAGTTGATAAAATTATAAAATATTAAGTGAAAACTGTAGATATCTTAATCATCTCTTTGGCTTAGCAGAATACTAAACATAGTAGATATAAAAAATATAGTATGATTAGATGACTTAAAGAGAAGATATGACCAAGTCATCAATGAAATACAATTTTAAGATTCACAAAACTATAGTTATGATAGGTACAGATTTCACCACCAAGTTAGCATAACACAGGATGCTTTTGCAGTAGGGATCTAGTTGTTCACAAATATTTAACTATAATACAAAGACTAATAGAGAAAAGTTCCACAGCATCTGCCTAGCAAGTGCAAGGTCTTGAGTTTGACTCCCAGTATTAAAAGTAAAGTAGAATAATAAAGGCGCATGTGTGATTTAATCAGGAAATAGATACTAGATGAGTGTGGACTCACCATAGGTATTTCAAGTTCAAAAGCAGCTCATTATCCTCTTTGTGATTTCTTAAGCTGTACTGGACCATGTCAAAATTTCTTTCCCCTAAAATATGTAAGTGTTTATTATGTACATCTCCCATAATAACTATTAAGAATATACTACCTTGTGATTTTTATATATTATTATATTAAATACATTGGATTCTTTATTTAGGTCTCTGATGATTATTATTTTAATCCTATTACAGCATTACACAATATTTCTTAAAACATATTCTATGCAAGGAACCTTGTACAAAATAATGTAGCAATCATTTTTTTAATATATATAAATGACTTCCCCAAAAGTCCTAATTTAAATACAGCAGTTCAGTTCAATTCAATATTTCATATATATATATATATATATATATATATTATATACATATATATTTATTTATTTATATATTTAAGAATTGAAGGATACCTCATGCAAAAAATATGACATTTTATTTTTGTCTTAAAGGATAGAACAAAATTTGCACATTTAGACAATGGAAAGAGTAATATTCTTGATCCAGAGCACAGAATGTGAAAAGTCAGCAGATGGTTGAGTATCTGTGAATATTTCCATGTGCCTGAAGCCATGTGACATTAAACTGATTTGGTTTTAATTTTCAATTTAAATTGACAAATTTATAAAGTCCATCACCACAACCCCTGCTTTGAGACAGACATGAAATGTAGCTTGTAGAACCCTTAAGCTGGTTGATCCAACTTAAGAGAAATGTTTGACCGTTAAGTAAAATCTGAACACTTTATGTCACTCACTAGCTAACTGCATCTTATATTAACATGTCAAAACTGATCTTAGACTATTGAGCTATTACAGTTTTCCTTAATCTTGAGAAGGGAATCTTTGGTAATAACTGTAATAAACAAAGAAGAATACATAGTATAAGTGATATCTTAGTTATTATTACTATTATTTTTGGCTGAGACAGAATACTCAACACCCACAGTTCTAGCGGGAAAGCTTTACTTCCGATCGTAGTTTGTGGAGGCCTAAGATCGTAATGGGCTGCCCTAAGACAGGGCTGTCTGGAGGAGGAGCGTCACCAGGGAGAAATAGTTCATGGCAGGCAGAGAGCAGCGGAGCAGGGAACTAGCGAGGCAGCAGCAACCAAGGCTGCCTTTCTAATTTATCCAGGCTGTCAGTGCTTTGGGCAGTGCCGCTCACACCCACATCAATTATCTTTTAGTTCCAGCACTAAACAGGGCTGCAATCCCCAAACAAAATACAGATACTCTGTATCCAGCGATGTTCAATCCTCCACAGCTATGACCGCATGAAAGTTTGGGAGATAACTTCCTCTAAGCCATATGAAAGGGAAATGAAAGCAAGGGTGGAAAGGGAAAATCCCACTGTTTTTTTTTTTCCAAATTCTGGGCAAGAGATAAAGAATCGGAAGATGAAATAATGAGAATTTATTAATTTTTCTCTTGGAGAATGTATTTAAAGATATCTAAGGAATTTTATTTTACTATCAAGTTAAAGATGATGAAGTAGTGAACCATGGCAAAAGGTGAAACAAGTAATGGAATTTGAAAAAAAAAATGGTTATGTGTGGTTTCTGTGGTGTGGCTGTAGTGGGCTGAGCATCCTGCCAGCTTTTGGAGCCCTGAAAACCCTTGATGGTTAGGAAAATTTAGAAATATCCTACTAAACAGGGCTGCAATCCCCAAACAAAAAGATAATTTTCCTCAGTTGCAAATGCCATGAGAATAAATCACAGACGGGGGAACACTAAATCAAGCTCCAAAGTCACTGCAGTAAGAAAAAAAAAGTGGCAACGAGCCCTGAATGTTTACCTATTCAAAGAATATACTAGTATTTCCCATTCATAGAGATGCTGTGTAAGGACAAAGAGACATTTGTGGATATTTTAGTCTGCTTTTGCAATTATGAGCAAATATCCAGAATTACATTAATCTCAAAGATCTAGAGCCCAGATAGTCTAGATTCATGGACTAGCATCTATCAAGACTTCTTGCTGTGTTGTTTGTGATGCTTTATTTTGATTATCAGTTTGATTAGGTTTAGGGATGATGAGATCTAAAGTCACACTTCTGGGTGTCTTTAAAAGGATCATGACAATGTTACCCTGGAAACTATCTGGTCCAACGCCTTCCTTCTGAGATAATTCTTTGTCTGCTATGAGCTATGTATTTATCTTCTACACTGATGTTTCCAACCATGAAGCCATACAGAAACCTCTGTAAAGCATGAATTGAACTAACACTTTTCTCTTCTAAGTTGCTTTTATCAGGAATTTTGTCCTAGTTCTGGGAAAGCTGAAAATTAGTAGAAGCGAAGTGCAGTTCTTGCTAAGTCCATACATGATCACGTGATTCAGAAGCACAAGTCACTGTTTCCACACATGGACTTTAGAAAGGTCTGCCGATGTACAAAATCTTCAGAACGCTGTGAGCAGAGACTGATTGATTATTCTGGTGACTGCTCAGAAGACCATGATGCGGAGAGGAATACATGTTGTAAATGTGTATAAAGTTGGCAATAAGGGAATTATGGCTGTCGAAATGATTAGCACCATTGAAAATAATTCAAGTGTCCTCTCTCTCTTTCTCTTTCTCTTTGTCTCCATGTCTCTCTGTCTCTCTCTGTCTGTGTGTGTCTCTCTCTGTCTCTTTGTCTCCCTGTCTCTGTCTCTTTCTGTCTCTCTCTCTTTCTGTCTCTTTGTCTCCCTATCTCTCTGTCTCTCTGTCTCCCTGCCTCTGTCTCTCTCTCACTCTCTGTCTCTTTGTCTCCCTGTCTCTCTGTCTCTCTATTTCTCTCTGTCTTTCTCTCTCTCTCTGTCTTTCTCTCTGTGTTAGGCACAGGGTCTCACTATGTAGCTTAGACTCCTAGTAATCCTTCTGTCTCAGCCTTTCCAGTTCACCACCATGCCCAGTCTTGATAATAGGGCCAGCTTGGTATGTGGTCCCTGAGACCCAATCTGGTTCCTGCGCTTGCCTAAGCAGGTATTTAATCCACTGTCCATCTCACCAGTCCTACTCTATTTTAGAAGGAGAACATAAAGAAACTGGAAGGAGTTCTTCCCTAAGACAGGGTTAATGCTGCAAAATCATAAATTTGTAATTGGAGTAGACACCCCTTTGAATCCTGCTTGAGAAGGGCCACAGAGGACATTGGATTTCCCATGATTCACGTAACTCTGCTCAGTGTCCAGGGATTCAGAGGCTGTAAGCCCTGTAATTAAAGGTGGCCCCTCTACACTACCAGTGAGTAGAAGAACAAGGCATATTCAGCTGATGTGGAATTTCAGGCAGACACAATCTAAGAGTTGTGGGACTATAGAGACTTCCACTCAATTTTCAAAGGAAGGCCTTGGAGGCCAGGCAAAGATGCTCTGGAAAGGGCAATTTAAAAACCTGTGGAAATGACTGGAAATCCTAGGAAGTTAGAGGTATCAACAATTTTATTCCACCTGAGAGTAAGCTCATACAAGAGCTCAAAGCAAAATGGAAAGGGAAAGCGAATGACAGAACATACCTTAATCCACCAGTGAGGGTGGGATCCTACTTGTCCAAATTCCTTTCATTAGGCCTCACCTCCAGTCATTACCACACTGGCAATTCAGTGTGTAGCACGAGATTTTTATGGGATATGTTTAAGCTATAAAATTGCTGTGAGTAAAACTGAGCATGTGGATTACTTAAGACAATGACTCTGAGTGCAGTTTGTTTTTGAGATAGGTTTTTATGCATAGCTGAGGCTAGCTCTGATCTCATGATTTTTCTGTCTCAAATATCCAATATCTGGGACATCAAGCATATTTAAATAATTAAATTAGAAAAGGTTTTTACATTGGATTGGGTACGAAGCTGGATTTTATCCCTATATGCCCTATGTATTCTCTCAAAAAGGTGGTTAAAATTTGGAAAATGGAGAAAATTGATTAGTCATTAGGTAGAAAGTCATTATGTTTGTACCTACATCTACATTTACATCTAAACTTACCTCTCTGCCAGTATCTGTATCCATAGCATCTCTTTGTCTCTACATACGTGTATGCATATTTGTATTTGTACAGGGTCTCACTCTACAGCTCAGACTTGCAGTGGTCCTCCTGTTTTCATCCTTCCCAATACTGGGATTACAGGCATGCACCACCAAGCTTTGACTTAGTTGTAGTCTCAGCGGGCCCTGGGGGTGGGGCTGGTATGGCACGTGGTGTTGGGGATTCCACCCAGGTCCCATACTTGCTTAAGCAGGGACTTAAACTGTTGAGGTATCTCACTGGCCCTCAGAATTATATTCTTGAGTCAGTTATTGGATATAGAGAGAGCAATATAGGGACAATGGGGTAATATGCAAACATCTACAGCTTGTCAGGATCTGCAATAAAATTTCACAGAAAATATAAATGAGCAGCCTATGGCAGTGTGTTGCAGGAATATGTGGGACTAAATTATCTGAAATTGCATTTATATACATCTAAAATTCTTGGATGATCAGCTATTCTATGTGATTCAGGAATTATTTTAAATTTATAGAAATACTAGTAGTCATTAATAGTATGGGCAAAGTTGGAGAGATAAAATGTAGTTTTTCAAAGTCACAGAACTGAGAACTCTAAACTAAAACATGAATAATGATACAAAAGGCTAGGAATCTAGCTCAGTGGGAAGACCCTGGATTCACTCTCCAATACCAGAAATAAAAGTGAGAGAATTGTACATGTTGTTACATTAAATGCCCTCATTTCAGAGTGCATTATTCATATATACAAACATGTATCTTATTCATATTTGTTCCTGTGAAGAACTTGCTCCTGAACTTTCATGTATCAAGAGACCCGTATATGTTAGCTGATTTATAATACGCTCATATGGCAAGAACTTCAGTAATGGAACTGATTGATATAGAGCAAAATGCACATTTTAGTAATAGAATGGATATATACCTGGGACTCCAGTCCTACCTGTTTTAGATATACACAATTTCCCTCTTGTTTACATTAATTTCTTATTACCGGTATGATAACTATTTTTTTTTTTTGAGACAGGGTCTCACTATACAGTTCAGGCTGGCCTTAAGCTCACTTTGTAGCTCAGGCTGGTCTCGAACTCACAACAATCCTCCTGCCTCAGCCTCCCGAGTGCTGCGGTATGATAACTATTTACTAGCTTAAAACACATACTATTTCCTGATCTGAAGTCAATGATAAGTTTGTACTGCAGAAGGGGAATGGCATACAGTTGTTTTTTTTTGTTTGTTTGTTTTGGCTTCTAGGGTGTTTTTTTTCTTCCATAATCAAGTCCCTACTTGCTTTTGTCTCACCTCTCTTCATCGGACTTTTGTCATCGAAGGTCTACCTGGGTAGTTGCAGGTAATTACCCATCTCAATATTTTTTATGGAATTAAATTTAGAAAACTACTTTTGCCACAGATGGGAATTTGACAGTATTTTTCCAGAAATTTCCATGTGTTAGACCTATTTGTAGAGCTGATGTTCACCCTATTCATGCCCAGTGACACGGTGCAAATTGATTAACTTTCCTAGGCTTTATATTTCTTACATGACAAGGAAATAAATGCAACTAAAAATTTGTGCTTAGAAAATATGACAAACAAATAGCCAAGAGTATTTTAAGTTTTCTGCCTTACTCTACAAAATTAATATACTCTAAGAAGAGACAGGCCAGAATACCATGTGATAAAGAATAACACTGTCAAGAATCAGGATAAGAATGATTTTTTTTTAGCAGCAGACTAACTCTAGAAAGAATTGAGAAAGCACATTACCTCCTTACTTGCCTCACATGACTGCTTTTGGACATCTATTGTTTTCGGGAGGTCTTATCAATCATATTTACAGTTTGTACTTAAAATATCTCAAACTAAAGTGTCACAATTTACAAAGTGCATTGCAAAAATGGCTCTTACACTACACCAGTTTCATGGCTTGCCCAACAATCTATAGAAGTGAACAAAAGAGTTTATCTCTTTGAAGGTTTTATTATCCTGATTTTGCTAAGAGAAGTAGAATTACTATGGGATGTTGTTTTAATTCACATTGCTTGGTTTGGTTCTGTCACTCAGTTTTCTATAATTTTATTTCACAATGATAATTCCTAAGATTTAGCTGTCCCTGAACAAACATGTATTTCTCCCTATAAATGACTAAAATATTGCTACATTTAATTTTCTTTAATTTTTATTTTTATTGTTATTAGGATACGTTTTCAGCACATAATTACTACATTCATCACAGAGAATTGGTACATGCACATGATAAATTTTAATTCTCATGTCTTCAGTCTTTCCCTCTGTCAGTGGACCTTGCTCTCTCCATTTATAAAACCTCCCTCCCCCTGTTTTCTGTTATCTATCTTTTGCTTCATTTTCAAATTTATTTTGCTTTGGAATTCCCACTTAAGAAAAGCAGTTCAATATATTAGTTTGTGTTCCTGCTTTCTTTCACTTAGAACTATGGCCTCGAGGGATGCCCATTTTTCTAACATCAACTCAGATTTATCCTTCTCAACACCAGGGAAATGTTCAGTTGTGTTTAAATTCCACATTAAAAAGAAATCTATTGATCCATTGATGGACGTATTGGCCACTTCTGTGCCTTAAGTCACTCCTAGTTGTGCTGTTGCAGACTGAGTATGCCTGATTACCTGTAATAAAACATCTTTCTTGCACCTTAGAAAAGAGTAAAACAACTGCAATCTAAAACTTATATTATCTATTAACATATGCATACAGAGCAAATTACATAATAAACCCTTAATACAACCATTTTTATACTGTTAGTAACTGTATCTTTTTTATGTATTTATTTCAGGGTCTCACTACACAGCTTGGACACCTAATGATCTTCCTGTTTTTAGCCTCCCCAGTGCTGGAACTCTAGGTGTGCACCACCATGCACAGACTCAGAGCCATCTCAGCTAATGGCATGTGGTGCCTGGGATCAAATCCTAGTCTCTGGGCTTGCCTAAGCAGACACTTAATCTGCTGAGCTATCTCACCAGCCCTGTATTCTGTAACTGTGTTCTGGTGTTGATGAACTTGCCCTTCCAGGAAATAATAAAAAACTATATTTTGATCTCTTAATCAATAGATTCAAATTTTTTAAGTGAGAACATTCTGCTTTGGCAATGATGACTTGTAGTCATTTGACTTTCCCCATTAATATCAATACCTGGATTAGATTCATTTATTTATCTTCAAATGGAAAATGCAAATGAAGTGAAGGCTGGAGAAAGAATTGGATTTGGAACGCACATGTTCCAAATCAATGCAATGAATACGGGAGTATTACACACTGCAGATCTCTATATCCTCTGTTAGAAGTAATGCTTCTTCTCATTATGCTTAAAATACATAAAAGGTAAATGTTCAACCTGCAAAATGCTGCATTCCTGTGCATAGAAACTAATTTATAAGTGTAAAAGTATGTCTGTTTTTATTTGCCATTGTACTTTTTATTGCTGATTTATTTAAACTTTTAGAAGTACTGGAATTATTTAATATCATCCTCTTTCCCCCATTGTAGGATGTGTCCTTTACTAATGAAATAATGTTCATTGAAATTAGGGAGAAATGAATTGAATAATGAAATTCAAACTGGGTGATGAATATACTTAAATAACTTTGCTTTTGTTTGAATTTAATTAGTTTTAATTATACTAGGCCTTAGTTTATCTAACGGTGGAGCTTTGAAGTCAGACTTGAAAAGGAAATTCTGAATTATTCTTTCAAGAATATCCCTATGCGTATATCAAGCTCAGTAAATTTGAACTTCTCCCTCTGTCAGAATAATAGGAGTCCCACTATATTACAAACTCAATTAAATCACATACTAATGCATACTATGGCTAACTGAATCCATCATGGTCTCTGCTATTTGTAGATGTCAAATAGAGAAAGGAATCAAAAGAGATTGAACAAAAGTGACATTTTTGGAAGTATTTCCAGACATTAGCTAGCTCCTTTGTGTACCAAATTTTCCCTGAAAGCTCAAACTCTGAAGACAGAATATTGGATCTTGGCAAATCACTTTTTGTCTAGGTATCTTGTTTTTAAGATCAACTAAAACAGTTTAATAATTATAGCAATGTAATTGCTTTGCTGACACCGTGGTGATGAATTTTGGACCAGAACATCAGCGAATCTTCTAGTCCCTGGTGAAGCCTCCATTGTATGAACCTCCACAGAGCGAGGGAGGCTCCTGTCACACTCCGTTCTGGGGGCCACCGTGCGATGATGGTGTGTATAATCAGGAAAATCTTTCCCAACCTACACGAGCAATCACTAATTAAAGCTGCACAAGATAACACAATATGAAACATTTCCTTGGCATTGATCCATTTAGAATGTCTTTTTTCTAAATGCCTACTATAATTTTAGAAGGGTAGGAGAAGAAAGAGAAGATACATTTGTTGTAGGTGTTTTAACAAAGGAGAAAACTAAAATTAAAGGATTGTCCTTTTCATTACTCATAATTCTCTCTCTTAGGATTCCCTTCTATGAATTAAATTGCTCAAATGGCCTTTTAGGAGCAAAATTTTAAATACCAAATTGATAACACATCATAAAATGATGCCCTTTTTCTTCTTTTATTTTTATCTACTACTTGAAGAATACTTTTTTTTTTCAATGAAGAGTCTCACTGAATGTAATATTTCATGAAAGTCAATAATTATAATCTTTAATTTACATACAGCAAAGATCAATGATTGGCGAAAAGGATCATTTATTTCCAGACTATACAAACATTTCCAGGCATCACAATTCTAGCACCACTCAAGTCCCTCCCTGATACTGTGATAGAAATGTGTTTTATCCTTCCATTCTTCAAATATTGTACTTTTACTTATTCTCAAACTTTGCAGCCATTTAAACAGGTGAATGTAGATTAATACTAGTGGGTCGGGGCCAGGGAGATAGCTCGGTGGTCGATGTGCCTTCCTGGCAAGCCCAAAGAGCGTGTTCAATCTCTAGTACTGTAGGCCTTGCCAGACCAGGAACCCTGGGTGGGCCATGCCGGCCACCAAAACCGGGCATGGTGGTGCATGCCTGTAATGCCAGCACTGGGGAGGCTGAAACAGGAGGATCACTGTGAGTCTGAGCTTCACAGCAAGATCTTTAATCAAATAAATAAATAATTTACATACTAGTGAGTCATTTAACAATAACTCTGGAAGGAAAATGGTATCATTAAAGGAAATGAAAAAATGTTATTTGTCTGGAGAGAAAAGACAAAATGATAACAGAGTACACCAAACATAATGAATTTAGAGCATGAAACAAGGCAAGAGTTTATTGGGAATACACCCCACGCATCGTTGATTTACTTACTGATTTGTTTTTCTATTCAATAATTTTGGACACCAATTACATGCTTGTATCATGGTAGGTTTTGATGCTCTAATAAAAATCATGAGTACTGCTACACAAAAACAGTAGAAAAAAGTAACATTGATATGTATAGAAACAAAAATACAGGATGCCATGAAATCATGCAAATGATTTATTTTAAGAGGGAAGCAAACTCCTCAAGTCCAGATCAGGTAGCCAAGTGAAAATAATGTGATTGAAATTTAACTGATTAAAAAAATGAACTAAGTCTAAAGTTTTTGTGTAAATATGTCTGAAAATATATGAAAGTATGCTTTATGGAAAAGGGAGAACTTAGCAGAAACAAAATGGGGTTAGTCCCTTGGCATTGGGGTACAACATTCTGAATAAACTCAGAACCAACTTTTACTCTGTCAAAGTTACAAGTCAACTTTGATTTCAATCAAAGAAGCAAGTGAAGCTGCCAGAATTTCTCACTCCACAGACGTTCATTTGGCCAATGGATATTATTTCAAGTTGCCAAGTTTCTGGGTCATTATTGTAGCACAATACACACCCCAGTAATGAGCAAGACATTCGGAAGTATGTATCTTTTTTTTCTGTACCAGGATTTGAAATCAGAACCTTGTACTTGCTAGGTTTTCACTTAATTGTTTCTCTTTTCTGTTTTCTTAAGTTCTTACACATTTCTTTATTTTTTTCTTTCATCTTCCAATTTTACATGCATATATCTCACAATATAAATAACTGGTTGGAAGACAACACATGTATTATAACAAATACTCTGATATTCATATTATTTTTGTTAACTGAAAGTCTGTATCACTAGTAATTTTTTCTGTTTTATTTTTATTTGTTTTATATATTTATTTTATATATTTATCTCAATACACAGATTGGACTTATCCCAAGTGCTGGGATTACAGGCGCATGCCAGCATGTCTAGTGTCATTTGACATCTCACTGCGCCCTAGGGACAGCACCGCACAGCATGCCAGGGATCAAACTTCAGTCCCTGAGCCTGCCTAAGCAAGCACTTTAATCCATTGAGCTATTTAGCTGGGATTATAGGTGTGCACCACCATACCCAGGGTCAGTCGCCTTTCAGGGCGCCCCAGGAGTGGGGCTGGCACAGCAATTTTCTGTTTTAATTCTAATGCGTACTCTCTTAAAAAAATTCCAAAGTATGGCAGCTCAAGTAGACAGCTGGATTCTCGTGAAGGGGCAGGCAAGCGTGCTTCTGCTTCAATTACACTCACACTGTAATAAAGAAAGTGAAACCTACAGACAGTAAGTTTCCAAACTATAACCTAAAACCCACGTACTCATTGTGAAGTGGCAAGACTGCAGTCAAACCTGAAAGCTAAGGTTTGAGTTTAGATAAACAGCACATAAATTAAAATCTTTTGTCTTAAAAGAAAACTACAACTTTAATACTATTGCCTAAGGATGAACATTAGTGAGACTTTTGTCAATACAAACAAAAGTACACGGTAAATTGCACTCTGTAGTCTTTAAATCATAGCTACGGTTTCATAATAGCCAATATATTTCCAGAAATATTATTTTACTGATTTACATAGTATCTAATATTTCCAAATATTTTGTACTTTGTTTTTTGTTTTTCATGGTACTTGGGATACTTGGGATCAAACCCAGGACCTTGAACTTGGCAGGCAGGTGCTAATGCCACTGAGCTATCACTTTCAGGCCCTATTTTTCTGCTTTTATAGTTTCTATCTTTAGTAGAAACAAGTATTTAATAAAGTCTTTTTCTTCTCTGTATTTTAGGGAAGGGTCTACAGTGTATGCAGGGTTAAACTACTAGATCACACTCATAGGATTCACTTGTCTACAGCCTCACAAGTGCTGGGATTACAAGTGCACAACACCACACCCAATCTCAATTGCTATCTCAGCTTGCTTCAGGGGCAGGGCTGGCACAGCAGGCCAGGGAATCGAACCCCTGTCCCTGTGCCTGTTTGCAGGTGCTTTAATCCACTGAGCTCTTTGGTCTGCCCTAGAAAGAAGTATCTAATAAAGTCTTCATAATAAAAAAATTAAAATCCAATGTTAGTGCAGCATAAATGGTGACAAATTTACCAGAGACGGACTTAGATTGCTGAGAGTGGAAGCAAACTCACAAGCCTTGATACTTAGTTGGGAAAGTAACATTTTATGGTACAAATATAAAAGCAAAACAATTGGCTTGCTTATTTATCCACTTAAAAATATAAAGGAATTGGGAGAAAGTTTAATCATCTAATAAATATAATAATAAGTATAGACATTTTAAGTAAAAATAAATTGCAATGTAACTCAAGAATTTACAGTTTTTTCCACACTATTATTTATACTGCAAAATGAATATGATTTATTCATGTATCTTAATCATAAACAATTAATGTGAAGTTTTCTTGTACGAACAAAAAATACTGTGAATAATGTACACTATAAACCTTAACTTGGTACTGTCCATTCTCTATCTAAAAATTCTTAATAGGATTTATGATTTTACGCATCATCCTGAACTTCGTATTTAGACTACAGATTATAAATATCTAAGTGATGTTGCATGAGTGAGAAACAGCGCAGTCTCTTAATAGTGAGATTACATGCTCATAGTTATTATTAGTTCAAATTTCCAGATTAACTTGTCTGCCACCATGGGATTCAGGTGTTTGCTAGTGTGGGCTTGCTGATGAACTGTGTTGTGCATAGCAGAATGCCCAGGGAAACATTACATTCATTGATTGGCTCACTTATGATGGGGGAAGAAAATAAATCTTTCACTATAAGGAATATTTATTGTCCCATCTACAGAAAACAGAACCAGAAGGATGAGCAGCTTTAAAATCACTTTCATAGACATTGTAAAAGAGAGGGTAATATGTTACAGAGAAAGAGAGTGGGAGAGGGAGAGAGAGAGAGAGAGAGAGAGAGATCCTCCATGAACCTCATTTTTTTATCCACTTACTTTTAGCTAGCTGAAAAAATATCACACCCCTACATGAGTTGGTTAAATATTGCTAATAAATTATGATATTATCTAGATCAGTTTAAAAACAAGAAAGAGTCTATCAAATATTTTAATTCACTTTGTGAATAATAGCAAAGTAAATCCCCTATCTTAAATGTGAAGATAAATAATACAAATTGGATATGTAATATCCCACCACTGATACCTTTTCACTCCTTTAGTGTAATTACCTTGGTCAAAATACCTAAAGAAGATGAGATACTATTAACTAGGATAATAAAAAGGAATGAAAAATCTTCTTCTTTTATTTACTAGTTCACATGAAGAGTGTTGCAAACATTTTTAGGATTGTCATTCATACATTCATTGTGGATTTAGGAGGAGAAGAAATGGATCAAATTCATGTTCAAGAAACTTTGGGACTTTCAAGTATGTATAAACAGTGACAGCAAAATCTCTTCTAAAGAAAGTAACAGAATGGAAGTAGGGAGAGAAGCAGACAAAGAGGAATTTCAAAAGGCAGGAGAAAGGAGCTTCCTTTGCTCTTAACGAGAGTGGCAGATAAAGGCAAAAGGAGAACTGGAAGAGGTGGGCACAATGAGCTGTTGCCTCTCTAGCTGGCCTGAGGCTGCTGTTTGTCAGTAGAGCCCTACGTAGAAGGAGAGTTGGGCAGATGGACAAGGACGAGGGAATGAGGATATGCTGGAAACAGCTGACACCTTTTCCTCTGTCTCCAAACCAATGTGTCATATCTAATGATGTCACTGAGGGCTCTGCTTCTCCTTCACTTTGCACAAACCTCCCCACTATTTCTCAGTGGAGCAAGACTCCTTTAGAGAAGGAGACCTGTACAAATTTGGTTTAGCTTAGCCAAGTTAACATTAGAGAAAACTAGCACACAATATCTCATTGTAATTTGCTTCCAAATTCCTTTCCTGTGCTATGATTTTTCTCCCTTCACATCATTTTATGAAATGAATCTTATAAATCTTGCTTATTAATGAACCAATGAAGACTAATCAGTATTCAGTTTGTTATGTGAATTGTTAATCATTATGTACAGAGGAATCATGACATCGGGTAGTTTTATGTCTAGTTTTGTACTTTATGTAATTTGAGTCAAGTTTCAGGGTTGGGTTCCATCACATGAGACATAGTTCTTAGGAGAACAGAGCCATAGGTTACAAGACCTCTGCTTTACAGAGCTCAGCATGTAAATGAAATATACCAGCTCTGGGCATAATACAAGGAATGGAGCTGCATATATTATCTAGATCAGTTTAAAAACAAGAAAGTCTATCAAATATTTTAATTCACTTTGTGAATAATAGCAAAGTAAATCCCCTATCTTAAATGTGAAGATAAATAATTTCTCCCTGAGCCTTCCAAGCTTAGTATCCAGCTTCTCATAGCTGCAACAGGGTAGCCAAATGCTTTGTTTTCCAAATGCTAATAGAGAAACAGCACAGCAAAATTCAGTAAACTGGGCTGGGCAAATAGCTCAGCAGTCTAAGCTCCTGCCTGGAAAGGACAAAGCCCTGAATTTATCCCCAGTACTACATGTCATGTGGGTCCCAGACTCCTGGGTGAGCCAGGCCAGCCCCTGAAATGTGTATGGTGGTGCACACCTGGCATCTCAGTCCTGGGGAGGCTGAGGTGGGAGGATCACTAGGAGTCTGAATTACATAGTGAGACCCTGCATCAAGTAAACAAATACAAACCTCATACCACAGTGACCTATGTGCCCTCGTGTTTGTGGCAGTGCAGTTTGTCACAGCTAAATCCTAGAAACAACCCACATACCCACAAACTGAAGAACGGATAAAGAAGAGGTGGTAGTTTTACACAGTGGAGTATTGCTCAGCTGTAAATCAATTTGAGTCTTTTATCTTTTGTGCTTGTAACTGGAGAACATACTCTAAAGTGAAATGAGTCAGACCTGCATGTGCAAACATCATATTGTCTCCTTAGTGTGAGAACTTGAAAGAGAAAAATGGAATCTGAAGGGTACAGTAGATAATGGGAAAAGGAAATGACCTTATTTAAGAGGAAAGAGGTACTGAGTTGAGGAAAAGGCCAGGAGAAGGAGTAGGGGGGAAAGATAAATCTATGTATGAAGACAGGATCATTTGGACAACTGCATCATGTATTTCTGCTGGTCCATGGAAAGGAGTAGACAATATTTAATTTGTTTTGTCTCCTGTTTTCAAGTGATTGCCTTTTTCCCTTCTTAATTTTTTTATGTATTTCTTTCTTCTGCCAATTTTACATGCATATATCTGGTAATAAGAATAACTGGTTGGAAGACAACAATACTATTTATTCCAATAAATACTGTGAAATTCACATTACTTTGTTAATTGTGCACTCTTAGTATTCTTTTCTGCTTTAATTCTAATTTATACTCTTTAAAAAATAAAATTTAAATTTAAAAAATATTAGTAAAACAGCATTTTTTTTAATTGCATGATGAACGTTGTCCATGAAAACTGTTTGAAAGTGTTGCAAAGTGTAAGTATCAGGTCCAGACCCATGGCTGTCCCAATCTAATTGTGAGAACACATCTAGGAAGTTCTGATCAAAAGATAGAAGGCGTCCTTGTATAAGCATAAAACAATGCTCATAAGGTGAACCAACTTAGCAAATGAAAGGTGTAAAGGCACCATACTTCTCTTTTTTTAAAACTCATTTGGCTAAAGAAATCTTTAACTGCTCCAATACCAAAGTGATGTATCCTTTGCCCAATATTACAAAGCGTGAAATTAGGATACAAACTCTTCTATTTTTGCTTGTGTGTTTACTTTTTATGCTGCCTAGTGATCAGATTTCTCTAATGCTATACCTTTTAAACCTGCATTCCAGCTGACCAATACAAACAATAATTTCAAAAAGCTTGGTTTGGGGATGTGCCCTTCGCTATTAAATCTCTTATGGTAATTTAGGGCACTTGGATGCTAACCAAAGGGGAAGGAAAAAAAAAGGACTTGACTTGTTGTTGATGGTAAAGGTTACTGGGGTGGAAAAAGCTATTAGGATAAAGCAGAGAAGTCTGATGCTTCTTATTTATTCCATGAGGCCTTGATTTCATCTGATTCATATCCCGGCAGACTAGGATTTTGTGGCTTGGAGAAAAGTCTAACTGAGCATGACTGCATCACCAGTGAACCTTCCTTTAATTTCCATCTCTTGTCTCCACTGAGACTGGCATTATTATGAGAGCATCAAATGCACTAACCTTAGGGTCTCAAGTCTTCTTGATTCTGTGGTGCAGGTTTAGACTATGTCATCCTTCCACTATGAGTCTCACAAGCCTTTATTTGGGCAACTGTCAGCTCATCACTTTGTTGCTTTTCTTGCAGAATAAGCTTTAGGAATCTGTTAGCACTATCAAGTGTTGGAGAAGGAAGCCTCAATAGGAGTCTACAGCCAATGTCAATACACTTCCCAACATACATGAATACACACACACACACACACACACACACACACACACAAGCTTGGTAACCACACATTTCAATGAGTGTTTCATAATGGTCAGAGGTTAATTTGCATTCACAAGTTAAATAAATGTTGCCTCTTCCATTAGGCTGTCTTCTCCTTTGGCAGTGGCATCCTTTAAAGTAAATTTGAGTCGAGCTGTATATTTTTCTTTTTTATGAATTTAATGAATAATGGATATTGTTACTGTAAAGAAATGATAACTATCCTATCTTAAATACCAATTCATGCACAGAAATCTAAATTTGCAAGATACCACAATCAAAAACTAATATTTGATGAACAATATACCATCCCACCTCGCTATGTTTACATATAGAAAGGCAAAAAGGTAACAGCATATGTGAACTCTTATGTATGTCTATATACATAGAATGTGCTTCTGTATGTTGTACATATACTCCCATTTAAAAGCAATGCTTGGATTACTGCAACATAAATTTATCCAAACAAAAATGGAAGAGAATCAGCAGGTCTTTATGTCAGCAAAGCTTGCTTTTTCCTGTTCTCTTCTATTTATACATTTCTTTCTCTTTCTGGGTAGCAGTACTTATATGAGTAGAGAGTTATTTTTATCCTCACTAGCAACCTCATTGTCTTTTACACATCACTGTTTTCATTTAACATCATGTGATATAAGAGAGCAATAAATATTTTTGTTATTTTCTTCTTTTGTTCCCGTAGAAGTTTTTATTCAATTGGTCTCAGAATTTCACCACTTCACTTTTTTTTCATTGTCTTCTCTTGAATATTTATAATTCTTAGCACCTTTTAAAGATAGTTATGTTGTCTATCATTTAGAAACCATAAAAATTGCACTGTGTGCTTTTCACTTGTTTCTGTTTATGCTCTTTTTTCTCATTAGCATGTTTAATTTTTGCAGATTTTATTTCTGAGACTTGTGCATTCCTTTATATTTGTTAATACTCTTGAAAGGGACCAGCTGCCTGCTGAGACATAACACAGAGAGTGGAAACACAGTGCGAAATCTTTAGTTGGATTTGTTGTCTCAAACAACCTCTCATTCAAGATGTTATTTTCTTCACCGCAGGGAAGAAAGCAGATTTCCCTTTGATTTTTTCCCACTCAAGAGGTCATTGACATAGCAAAGTCCTTTGTGCTTCAGAGTTTAGAGATCTCAGTGTGACCCTCATGGCTTCCCTTCCTTCTTCATGCTGCTTTGTGTCCCAGTCATCCTCAGCTTGGGCAGCTGGTTGTACAAAATAGAAATATCTTGTTGCAATGCTTTTAATGTCATCTCACCTCTCACCTGACATCCTGTGCTATTGAACTCTGTCTCTATAGGGGCGATTCCCACCTTCAGAGCAGCTACTTTGCAACCTGACATCCCCTGCTTTAAATCAGAGCATCTCTGAATATGCCTTTCAGGACGGTGACACTTACTTTGCAGGAAATCTGTATGTGGCCAGCCATCCAAGGTACAGTGTGGAAGCACTCAGCAGGCTCTCTTGTCGCACACATTATAATATTTGGCAGATAAACTTCAAGGTCAGTGGCTCAGGGCTACTGCATTTCCCTTGCTCTGTCAATTTTTCTTGGTCTCACTGTTTTGCTTATTTATTATTTATTATGGCATTAAGGAAACAGCAGAGATAGTAACATCCACTGCATGAACATTAATAGGAAATTAATGAAATTTTTTCAAGTCGAGTACAACTCAAATATCACATGAATATGTACACATATATATTCATGTTATTCTAATTAAGCTTCATTCCATGTGCATTTACTGGACACCTCCTACGTTTTAGTCACTAGTGAATGAAAACTGCAGTGATGAATGAAAGGAAGAGATAATGTTTGCAAGAAGACAAGAGGATTAGCTGGCAGGGAGTGGGACACTGAAGAAAGAGAAGTTGTGGAAAAGATCAACATAATAGCGTTCACTGGCAAACCCAGTGTTGTCCCTTCTTCTTGCTGCATTAAGGCATTTGTTGAAATATATGCATCTAACTTTATATCCGTGGAGGCTCCAGGAACCTGGGGATGCCCAAATCTGCCTATGTTTCACTCTTTCATATGAAGTGGTGTACTACTTGAACATAATCTGCAGCCATTCTCTTATATATCATGTTTATAGTACTTAAAATGTGTATTACAATATAAACATGACATAAGTAGCTGTAATATTGTGTTTAGGGGGAATTACAATTTTAAAATTCCTCCACCGTTGTTGGAATTAACACGTTTGAATTGATTGCATGCATATGATTTTATGTTTTCAAATCCTACATGCATATATTGACCACAATCAGGTGGTAAATTAAATTGGCCCTTGATGCCTGTTTGGACATAAACCCCACACCCATTCCTAATCCCTGGCATCAATCATTAATTCTTGCACACAGTGCTTAGAACCGACATAGAAATGACACCATATATTATACAAGCTTTTATTATACATCATTATCAAAAGGAAATAGAGGTCATTTTGATTTATTTTGCTTGTTTTTGCTGGTTTGAAATCACATATAAAGTTAATGAAAACACTCAATACTCATTTATTTAGAAAGTGACTACTTGAGCATACAGAAAATATAGGCTAACTGTAAAAGTAACTAACCAATGAGACAGTGTTGCTGAGTTGATGAAAGAAATGATAACTGTGAGTTTAAAACCAGCCCTTACATCACTAGACATACCCATAAGGCACACCTTTGTGAATGGAAAACTCTGACCTGAGTCAATCTATGCAGGCATAATATTGGAAAACTTGAAAAAAAATTATTTCAATTACAACTTGCTGTATAGATCGCTCAAGTGAGTACATTACTCACTGATACCTAGAAGAATTGTCACTTCAGGGGTAGCTTCTGGCAGAGAAGCAGCTTCAGTCACAGACACCTGACTCTGAACGAGCAATAAACTGCATTCACTGTTACAAGTACAATACCCCCAAAGACTGTCCATATTTTGCCTATGACATCAATCTGTTAATTTTTATTGGTAGCAACATTAGTTACTCACTCTCAGCCCCATGTACACTACTTTCATCTCCACTTAGGGACATAGCTACACTGGACATTCAGCTCTAGGATCTGGCAAAGAAAATGCTAAGCCGTGGTTTCAGACCCCTCAGTCAGAGACTGTATTGCTTACTAATCTGAGTTAATATTGTGCTTTAGCATGCTCACAGGAAAACAAGTGTTTTTTTATTATTATTATTCATGAAGAATGCAAACCTTAATTCAGCACGACATGGTGAGAACTAATGAAAATCTTACATTTTACTCACAATATTAAAAAATTTATATTTTCAAAGGAAAGATGAGATAAGTCAGTAATACAACCTTATAAATGATAAAAATATGTTTTAGTCTGGCAATTACTGCTACCAATAATGATGGACAATTCTCAAGTAGTGTCAGTTGCATAGGAAATACACATCTCCTCTATAGATACCCACAGCTTCATTTACCCCTTGCAGTGATCCAAGATACAGATACATTCTATCTGCATATGCATGTTTTTCATCTATAGATATCAAATCAGAAAATTAAGGCACAGATGTTCTATATAACTTGCTCAAGATATATATCCAAATCCAACCAACATGAGTCCAGAGTTTTCACCCATAATATGTGACTTCTCCTTTGTTCTCTATTACTTTATTGAAGCACAAATAGCAAGGAGACAGTTTCAAATCAAATGAGTATGACAGATTCAATAATTAATACATTGCATATTGTTTTCTTAGTGGTTATTTGTTGTATAAAGTGCAGACATGATATTCTATTTACAAACACCATCGGAGCAGATGCCTCTATTCATTGAATTAAGAGAATGTAGATGTGTACCTATCTTTTTTAAAATCCGATTTATAGTACAGTTTCAATAATTGATACTTTTTACATTGTTATCATCCTAGTGGTTATTCATAGTATAAGAAGCAGACAGGATATTCCATACAAACACTATTAGTGCAAAACTTTCTTCTCAAACAATTATGCAAAAGTAGCTGCATATTTATCCTAACTGTTCTGTATATTCAAATACAGAATGGTTCTTCATTTGTATCCCCCTTTTTTTTGTTTAGTCCTGTCAGGGATGGGTATTCTATTGGCATTCAGTTATTATAGGTGCTTGAATTCAGTGAAACACTCCAGCACAGTCCAGCAGTCTGCAATAGTAGTGGGTTATCCACAGAAGTTGACTTCTCCTTTTTGCAAGCCAATCACCATGGACATCCTACTCCACAGGGTCCAGCTTGAGTTGCATGGCTGTTGGAGTTTCTTCCCACATTGAAAACAACACTGCTATGGGACCAGTTTTGATCAATAAGTGTCAACTTCATTGAAAAATATAGACGCACTTGGTGAAAGAATCTTCATGGATGCATTTTAAGGGTGATTTGTGAAAATACTAGCAATAAAATTAATGGACAGAATATGGTGCATTTGTACTCAGTGGGAGGGTTCACCATCAAAGAGACTGAGGGCCAAATGAAATGCAACAGTTGAGGAAAGTGAATTCACTCTCTTTGTTATAGAACAGCAGCACACTTCTCCTGCCTTGGACAACAAAATTTCAGGTTCTTTGGCCTTTGGAAGGGTGGCTGGCACCAGCAGTCCTTTGTGGAGTCAGGACTTGAGCTTTGCTGTCCTACCTCTGGTGGCTTTAGACTTACACTAACCCACTCCACAGGCTTCTCTAGTTCTCTCACTTGCAGCCAGCCTATTGCAGGTTTTCTGAGGCTTCAGAATCACTAGAGCTAGTTTCCCTAACTAAATCCCATTTCTTTCAGTCTATGTATCACCTGGCTCTCTACCTATGACCCTTCAGTCACTAGCTCTCACTAGGGCTCTTGCTTTGTATTTCTAGAACATTTTATCTAATCCATCTACAGATCATGGTATTACTAGAAGGATGTTTCTTCAGAGCCAAAGCACAAGTAATATTTTGGATCCTGTCTTGGTGTCTCAGATCAAGTGCTACAGATGACAGCACTGTACAGATTACAGTGTTGTAAAGGTGCCTAATAAACCCAGAAGAGTCTCATGTGGAGGAAAAAAAAAACTTGCAATGCCAATTTGCCAAACTTAGGCTGAATGTCTTAAAATTGAACTGCCAGCCCCAGCCAACTCATCAGATGCCTGCAGTTCTTCATGAAATATGTCTCCTACCTCCTGAAAGTCCTGGAATCAGAACTGTCCAAATTAACCTTTTCTGAATTCCTGAAACTATGGAATATAATGATATGCACAATATCAAAAGATTATTAATTTAAACTGTACATTTTGGAATAATTCAGGGGGGGCATAATTAATGAAAATAACCAAAAACTATAGTTCTTTTTTTGAATAAATATTTGAAAGACATGTATCTATATTAAAATTTTCTTCAATCGTTTTATTCATTCCTATGGCTGGAAGTTTTACATTTTAAGGTAAATAAGACAGTTTTATAATAGAATAAAATCCAAAGTAAAGTGCTCAATAGCAATATATTGAGAAATCTAAACTACAAATAATTAGTGAATGAATATGAAACAGAGAGTGTAAAAATAAGCAAGGAAGCTTCTGAAAATGAGGAAGAGGACCAGGGTAGGAGGACTGAGACAAGAGTAAGGAAATCAACAGACCAAAGATGACTGAGACAGTTGTAGGCATGAAATGATTCCCCAAAGTAAATATCATCATTATGTTTTTCAAACTGTTATATTTTGTATCTTGTTGTCCCCAAAAATCTTGTGCCAGCCACTTCTAGAGTTTATGATTGATTCATGATCCAATACCAGGATTATGGGTGTGAAATCTGCACTGACCATGTGGCAGATAGCCTGAATGCATTACAAGGAAGGGAGAGAGACTTGCTAGCTGTTGCAGCGGCTGCTCCCTCCTTTACTTTTTTGCTATTTTCTGCCACATTGAAGGGCTTCCCTCTGCCATGGGCCACTCTGCCTTAATGAATATATTTGAATGATTTTCTATGATGCAATGTTGTTAAGATTTTAGTTCTGATAGATTCCTATGTGTATATAAGCTAAACTCTAACACTTTCTAAGGTGGACTTCAACAGTTACTTTTAATTTATGCCAGAGAAACCAGCATGGTGAGTTGTACTATGGAAAGTGTTTCAGTTTGAAGGGCTGAGGAGTTGGCTCAGTGAAATAAGTGCTTCCTTGGAAAGCACAAGGGCCTGAGTTCAATCCCAGGTTCTGCTAAAAAAATAAAGTGTTTGAGTTTGATTTCTGTATGTGAAAGCAACACAAACCAACAGCAAGAGTGACTTCTGTACCCTAAATAAGGAAAATATTGAAAGTTCTATTTCTCTGCTATTTTCTTTACAGCTTACACTTCTCCTTCAGGTAGGTTTAAGCATGTCATTTCTATTAAATTTTTTTCAGTATTCAAGTTTAAGATTGTGTCTTATACATTTAGAAACAGAAAAATCTTTCTGAAATATATTTGGTGAAGTCTTTAAGGGACCTTTTCTTACTTGATGCTAGTCCAAAGATTGTAGGTACTTGGTTCAGCAAAATCATTCAGTATAGTCCAGTAGCCCATAATAGTAGAGAGTTATCATCACAACTGGCACCTGTTTGAAGTTGTTGACTTGAGCCTTTACAGCTCATCATATTTATATAGTTTTACTTTTTAATACCTTATGGTTATACTTTTCTGCTGGATGGTTAAGACCAAGTTAAAACAAGACATATATAACTTTTGTATTTATCAAGATCTGTCAAATCCCTTCAGAATTGTCCCTGAAACCATGTACAGCACCTTGTAGATCTTTTGTCAGTGTCAGCCATCTGGATGAGGCACAACCATTGCTTGGTTGATTTGCTCTCTGTGGAAGCCTGAATTTTTTATCTCTAGGTGACTCTCCTTAGGCGCAGTACACATTGATTACTTTCTTTTGTGGCCCTATAATCTTCTTGATCAGAAAATTTGAGACACTACTTAGTTACAGGATGTCACAGCAAAGGTTCACTTATGATAAAGATTTCTCCAAATGCAGCTTCTCTAACAGCAATGAAACACCCATCTGTGACAAAACAAAATGAAAAAGGAGATGTTAATAAAGGACTTTTTTTTTTTTTTTTTTGGTGGTGGAAGAGGAGATTGAACTCAGGCCAGTACGCTTGCCAGGTAAGAGCTTATTCTACTAAGCCATCTCCCTAGCTCCTTAAAGGACTGTTTTGTAGTGGAAAAAAATATATATATATGTATATATATACAAGATAGTTAGGATAGATATACAGCTACTTTCTTTGAGTTCAATGAGAAGAAAGGTTTGTACTAATACTGTTTAGAAAAATATTGTGTGTCTGCATCTTGTCCTCTAAATAAATACTATGATGGCAACAATATATAATGCATTAATTATAGTAACTGTCCTACTAAGGTGTTCTGAAATTCTTTCATTGCCACTTTATCTTTTCACATTAAAATGAATAAAAAAGATAAAAGAATAAAAGGAAATATGATAAGTTTGAAATCATAAGTGAATAGACAAAAAATTAGAATGAGTATTTCTTTATGGAAAAAAATTGAGATCATAAGTGAGAATGCATTTTTCAGTGAAGCAGCAATGAAAAGATCCTTCAGGCTCAGGTCGTAGCTCAGCGGTACAGCACCATCCCTGCAAATGGAAGGCCCTGAGTTTGATTCCTGGTACAAAAAATAATGATAAAAAAGAAAGCAAGCAAGAATAAAAGCAATAGTTCATCTCCAGTGCCCCTCAACAAGTATGCTATCATCTGTGTAGCTGGAGCTCTGCTCAGAAGGTCATGGCTATATCCATGGGTTCTCGAGTTTTCCCACACAAGTTTAGAGATCCCATGGTTTCTCTCACATGAAAACACTAAAGTAAAAATACATTAGATTAAAGTAATAGATAGTAGAAAACAGTGTGATAGATGTTGTACAAAAAGACACTGGGAAAGAAGATTGAGGGAAAGACAGGAACGCAGGGGAAGAGAGAGAGAAGACTGAAGTGCAGGTACCAACTTCCCACAATGAATGTAATTGTTGTGTGGTGTACAATTTACCAATAAAAATAAAGTAAAACCACATACCAAAGGCATAGCCTAGATAATCTTCTTTAAGAGGGCTCTAACAAATACATCATGTTAAATACAATTACATGCAGCCTTTGAAGTTTGTCAAGAAAATTATGATATTTTGGGCCAGCCAGAGAGCTCTGGATTAAAGCACCTGCGTAGACAGACTCAGGGAATGGGATTTGATCCCTGCTATGTCATGCCAGCCCCACACCCAGAGCACACTGAGAGGGCAATGGAGACTGGGTGCGGTGGCATGCCCCTGTAATCCCAGAGCTTGGGAGGTTGAAAACAGGAGGATCACTGCGAGTCTGACCTGAGTAGTGAGACCCTGTAGACTCTGTGCTAAATACATAAAATATTGTATTTTGTTCCTTCTCTTTGAATACTTGCGCTGGGAATACAGCCACCCTGCTGTGATGAAAGACAAAGCACGCGAGACACCGTACACACATGTCCAGGACGATGACTCTGTCAAGTTTACAAAGTTCGGGTGTAATTAGTTGCCAGCTATTTGAAGAAAGTGCTGGAAAGATCACCAATCCAACTTGTCTTTTGAGGCCGTGACTTCATGACGTTTCCCACAGGCAGCCAATAAGCTGCGCCCTGCTAGCCCTCTACACTGTGACGATGAGTGATCCAACCTGAGACAGTAGCGCACCTGATGTGCTATTTGGCTGTAAAACTTTTTGCTATAGGACTTTGAATAACTGTTTCTCTTACTCTATTTAACAGGCACATAAATTGGGTCTTATTTTCCTATGGAATTAACATGAATGTGTTTATAAATAGAAATTCATGTTTAACGGGTAAAGTTTAGTGAAATAAATCCTAAATATCACATGGTTTCTCTTGTAAGAGGAAAACAAAATATGCATAAATGGCAAAATAAAAGATAATACAAAATAATGAAGATAGGTCTTTTGCAAAAGGTAAAGGAATAAAGAGATGAAGAGGAGGTGAGGGGAGTGGAGCTGAAGGAGATAAAAATAATAGAGGACAAGTGACTTCTGTGTCCCAATTCCCCAAGGGAAATGCTGTCATTATGTACTGGAAATATACACCAATCATGAAACTAAGAAAATGCTAATACATATTTCTTTAAATAAAGAACACGAAGCCTCTTAAGAGGTTATATTTTCCAAAAAATTGCTATACTCTGCAGTAATATTGATGTAGAAATAAATAACTAGTTTCAATTAGTAATGTCTCTTGAATTCATTTTTAGCATTATTTCAAAGCCATTACTATGAAATCATTTAGGAAAAGGAGAGTTAATATTAATTTCAATATACTGTCACATATACCCTAACACTGCTTTTCTTAGTTATAAAAGTTTGAAATTTCTATAGCCTTCAAAGCCATAATTTCATAGTTTGAAAAATTTAAGAAATAATATTTGAAGTACTCTTTACTCCAAAATATATATTAGTGTTTACTTCTAGGAAATGTTTAGTAGGTGATGGATAGACAGATAGGTAAATAGATAGACAGATGGATAGATAAACAGATAGATTATATAGCTATATGCCAAAAAACACTGAATTAATAGACACATGCATAATATATGTGGCTTTTTTAGTCAACATTGAAACTTCTTCTATTACCTCCATGTTTCTTGCTTCTTTTGAATAAAGACAGCCAGCATGTGCTCTTCAGTTGTACAAAGCCTTCCCACTCTCAGAATCTCTTGCTTTGATTTTTAAACTCATGACACAGCTATGTAGACACTTGAGCAAGAAGCAGTTCTATGAGCAAGTTGTTAAAGCCTCGTGAAACATTTTTTATCCACTAGGAATGTTCTTACAGCAGTTTCTCCAAAATAAATTATTTTTCTTAGAAGTAGTTCATCTGGATTTGGCATTAATCATTAAGTTGGCTTTTAATCAATTTATTCACTGTCCTAGTTACTTTTCTCTTATTGCAGTGACAAAATACCAGATATCCAAAATGAAAGAAGGAAAGGTTTATTTAGTTCACAGTTAGTGGATATGTCAGTCCATACTCAGCTGGCCCCAAGGCAGAGTAGCACATGGAAGGGGGCTGCAGCTTATGACAGCAGAAAACAGCAAAATAACAAGTGCAAAAGCAGAGAACAAGCCCAACTCCCTTATGTTGCATTCAGGCTTTCTGCACAGGCCCAGTGAAACACTCACATCCGTAAACCCAGCAGCACTCACACCCAGAATCCCAGCACTAGATCACTAGTTAATCACGAAAGCTAGAAGTCTACCCCGTGACTATGCAAGGCTGTAGGGGACAACTAGACACAAACTGTGACAGTACTCATGACCAAAGCCAATGGTGCTTTTTGCTTAAACTGAGAAAAGCCACTTCATCCATAGAAGGACCATTCTAAGCAACTGCTGCCATGTAGAATGTTCTGCACGGATAGAAATGCTCTTTCCTAATTCCATCCAATATGGTAGCTGTTAGTTACCTGTGGCTAGTGCAATTGAGGATATAAATATTTAATGTTACTTCCTTTCAATTAATTTTTATTTCTGTTAATCACATGTAGCCAGTGGATAATGACTGAGGAAAACAGAGTTGAGCCTTATTAACTTCTCCATGAACTCACACAGAATCACAACACTTAGGCTTTTGCCACCCTTACTGTTTGTTTAGATGCTTAGGTGGATATTGGATAATGCTAATGAAAAACATTCACCACTAAGTGATAGTGATCAATATTAGTCACTGAGTGATAATAGTAAGTGAGACAGAAATCCATCATTCATTTAGCAGCTCTGACCTATAGAGACAGGAGAGAAGATTAAGAGCTAAAATGACTCCTTCAGCCTCTTATTCCTAGATGAAAAAACTGAGCCCCTATAAATGCAGCTTAGCTGAGAACATTTCACTGAGTGAGGGAGACAACTGGTTTTTAATCGAAGATTGTTCTTGTCATGGCTGTTTGGAAGCATAATCCTAATGTTTTGGCTTACCTACAATTTATTTCTTTAGACATTAATTATAACTGTTCACCTAGTAGTTTTGAATAACATGATACACTTTGTGTATTATAATTACTTGGAATTCCCCACAAAAATGGAGAACAAAACATATAAACAAATGCTTCCCATGTGTACTTTTTTAAATGAAAAAAATAATTAGAGATAACTAGATAGGTAGACAGGTCTGTCATCTGCTAACTTCTTAGGAAAAGGAAGCTTTGGAAACACTCCTCGGCAAAATCACAGCGTGCTGTTACCCTGGAGACAGCAAGTTTTGGGAAAAGGCTTTCAGAAAAGCAGGCAGGAAGAGACACTCAGAGCTCTGTTTTACTTGCACAGCCATCATTTGACTCTATTTATGCAGCACTGGTGCAATTTCTGATCACACAAGTGCAAAATATAGCAGTCTTGATAACAGTTTTGTACAAAAGGTCAGGTAGCTTTTGACTCTATTTATTGTATTTTCTCTTTTCTCAAATCAGAGGCTATAAAAGAGCTGGAGAGACTTTGTTTCAGTTAACCACAGCAAATGCTTTAAGTATTGCATGTGTGTTGATTTAAAATAAATGCATGTTCCTTTTGCCTTTAATTTCTTCATCATATTATGGCAGAAAATGGTGTATTAAAACTGTAGATCTCCATCTGTATTTGTTAGTGTCCTTAAATCAAACACATTGTTTAAAAAAAGAGACATTTATTAGGAAATCTTCTGTATTGGCCCTGAACTTTATCTGCCAATAGTAGTTCATTGAAAAAATACTAATTACACACATGTTAATGTGTATGGAGCCCCACAAGAGAAATTATAGAGGACAAAATGAGGTGCTCATGTTTGCTCTACATTTGTTTGAAAAATAATAAATTTATATATTTGCCTACAGTAGGTTCTAACTCCTCATTGTAAGAGATGGCATGAAAAAACCTTCGTTTTATACTTTAGGCTTAGCCCAATGTCAGGCATAGGGACTCATAAATTTTTCTCAACAGGCCAGTTACTTTAATACTGATATAATTCTTATTTTCAGGGCATTTGTTATCTTGGTAAAGGACACTTAAATCTGTTTGTATCCCCCTTGATGATTTCTAAATCTTCTGCCCCTGAATGGTTTAGGAGTGAATGAATGAACTGGAAATCATCATTCATCTTATTCAGGAATCCATTCATTCAGCTCAGCTCCAAAGCTGTGTGTTCGTTCAACAGACTGCTTTTAGTCTCCCTGGTGCTCCACCAAAGTTTGCATTATGAAACCTTCTTTGTAGAGAAAATGCAAATAAATGGTAGCTCTCAAAGAAGAAAGGAGACAAAGCCTAGGTTGTGAAATGCACAGCACTAAGAAAATGGCACTCAACTCATTTTTATTTCCTGCCCTGGGAAAGAATAGGCAGTTTAAATTTAGGTCTCCCAGGGCAACCAGGATATGAATTAACTCAGTACCACCTACTCAAGATAATCTCTGCCATCAGAATCACGATCCTTCCATGTAAGGATAATGCAATAAAAAGAAGATAGCTCTGGGGCATGGTTATGATCTGCTTATAATTTGAAAACCTTATTTTAAAAAAGTAAATTTAACTTCTACTTGGCTATTGAAGCCATTGTTACCTTCAGGGAAAAAAAAAATCTCATTTTCACCAAGTCATATTTCTTAATCTCAATCCTGAAAAACATCCACAAAAGGAATCTATCCTGGTTAGAAAGCATTTTCAAACTCCAAATATCGTTTGTTGATATATATTGTACTTCATAAATTGTTGAAGTACTAAACTGTGTATCACTCTCTATTTTGAGTCTATATACATTAGTTCCTCTTAAAGTCTTTCAAAGAGTCTTGTTATTTTTGTACCAATTGTTTAATCTCTTTCTGCCTACCCCTACCATTTTATGCCTCCAGTGACCAATATTCTACTTTACACTTTAATGGAATGAACTTATTTCTCTTTGACATATGAATGAAAGCTAGGAGAAATAGGCTTTCATGTTCTACATAAAGCAAGGTGACTGCATCTTAAGAACACTTATACATATTTTATAAAGAACTAGAAGTGAGGAGATGAAATCCTTCCAACATAAAGAAATTATAAATGTTTACTGAGAAGAAATTGATTATTTAGTCATTACACACTGTATATGATCAATAATCTGTTATACTGTGCTCCATTATTGTGTGTAATTATTACATTCATACTTTTATTTTTAATATATTTGGCTGTTGCTATCCAGCTCAGACTCAGACTCTTGGTGATACTCCTGTTTCAGCCTCCCCAGCGCTGGGATTACAGGAGTGCCCCACTAAGCCGGGACTCTGTGGCCAGCTCAACCCACCCTGGAGATGGGGCTTGCTCTGCATATGGTACTACGGGTTGAACTACAGTCCCTGTGCTTGCCTAAGCTTACTTAAGGAGATGCTTTAGGCCACTGAGTTCTCTCCCAAGCCCTATATCCATATATTTAAAACTAAAGACGAAGAAGTCATAAATGATAACAAAAAATGACATTTCTAATAGTTCAGTTTGTTACAGACGGGAATTTTCTTGAAGCAAAGTTCATCTCCACACCATTACATCTCTTACGGTACCTCATTAAAAACACTAATTCTAGAAGTATTTATTGATCAGTATGTATTTGTTTGCAATACATTTTATTTTGTCATTTATTTATAATTCTTGGAAGAATTTCATAAACACTGATGTTTAAATGACTAATTTACTAGAAATACGTTTTCTTTTAAGTAATATTTGTAAATGAAACTGGAATTTGAATAGCACATTACATACATTCATTGTTTTCTCTGCATGCTCTTCTCTATCGTTTTGAAAAAAATGTCAATTCCTACTTACAGAAAAATAAAAGATGCATCACTTCTAATTTAGTGTTTGAAAGAATATTTTCTAGGGCCAGTGAGATAGCTCACAGGTCTAAAGCACCTGCTTAAGCAAGCTTAGGCAAAGTGCAGGAACTGCAGTTCCATTCCTGACACTACATACTGTGCCAACCCACCCCAGGACAGGCTGAGCCAGCCACAAAAAATGAAAACAACAAACAAAAAGAATATGGTCTGTGGAAAACTGATTTTAACTATGGACATAGTAATGTGACTGGTCATCCTCAGTTTTCATGTTGATTGGTTTTCATACCCACGTCTATCCATAGGACTATGTGTTTCACACACTTTGACTCTGACACAAAGTCTGTGTGATAAACATTTTGAGCTATGTGCTATATTATTTTTATTTTTTCTAAGTTTTAAAATGATACATTTTTTCCTTTCTTCCTTCCTTCCTTCCTTCCTTCCTTCCTTCCTTCCTTCCTTCCTTCTTTCCTTCCTTCCTTTTGCATACATTTTCCAATAACAGAAATTTGTATCTCAATACACACTCTGGTTGGTTGAGCAAAAAGTAGAAAGTAGTTCCTTAAAATAATATTCTTAAAATTATATGGTTTCATATTCATAAATGGATAATACATCAAGTCATTAACAATGGGTTTTGTAGTTGTGAATATAAACAACAATTATTGTCTGATCTTAAAAGAGCTAAACTGAATCATACCATTGAGGAATATATGACAGACCCAACTTTCTCATGAGAGTGTCAAACACTGATAGTGTGAACTTGTATCAACTAAAAACTCATTATTTGGCTGAGGACGTAGCTTAGCTCACTGGTACAACTGTATGCCTGGAAGTATAAGGTCCTGAGTTTGATTCCTAACAACAAACTGAAAACTGTCATTACAATTCTTTAATTTTGATTGAAAATAGATTGAAAAATCTAAAAAAATATTTATAGAATAATTATCTTCTGTGAATCTTCTTGTGGAATGTATCAACATTTCACGATGTGATAATCTTGTTTTCTGTTAATTGGCATATGTTTATTATGTTCTTTAAGTATAATTTTATATCTGTCAGATATGTGCTAAGATATAACTTTATTTAGAACGACTTCTGTTACTTGATCATTTTGATGTAAAATTTATTAATAATTTAATTTTTATTTTTGTGACATTTTAAGAATGTTTTCATCGAGAATATAAAATGTTGTGCAATATACTAATCTAATACTTTAAATGCCACTTTAATAAATATTAGTTTAAGATTTGTTTTGCATTTTTGGCTTTTATTCAGCTGAATTAATTATGTTTTAGTGTGAAGTATGGACAAAATTTAAATAAATTTAATTTTTCCAAATGATTATACACTTGTCGTAGCATTATATAATTTAATATTCAATTTTCTTGCAGTTGATTGGAAATAATTGTGTTTCATTTAATTTTTTTTCTAAATTTCAAAGAGAATAACTAGATGGTCTTTCAAACCCATATGAATAAAACCAAAGTAACTAATTGCTGAATTTTAATTTAAACTATACCTACCTAGATAAAAGAGTCCTAAATATTCAAGACAAACCCCTCTCCTTTCTTTAGACTGAGATAACCTGCAATTCAAGAAAAAGGAATCACATTGGTCAAGTAATTAATGTGGTTGAGTGGATATTTCCTCCATTTGATATAAAAATTTTTGAGCAAAATAAAAAATATGCCTTTTCTTTTCTTTTTTTGTATTTTAGGGAAGAGTCTACAGGGTGCTCAGGGTCTCACTACCTGACTGAACTCATAGTGATCCTCCTGTTTACAGCCTCCCAGGAGCTGGGATTATAGGTGTGTGCCACCATGCCCAGTCTCAATAGCCTTCTCAGCACCCTGGGAGGGGCGTGGCACGGCACACTCCGGGATCAAAGCCCTGGCCCCCCCACAACTGCTTGCAGGAGATTTAATCCGCTGAGCTATTTAGCTGGCCTGTCCATAATTTTTATAGACAGTTTTATCCTTGAAGACTCTTCAGTGAACATTTTCTAGCAGATTTACAAATCAAAAGTCATTCTAATATATTTCTGACCATATTTCATTAGGATAAAGTATTAAAGAAGATTATAGAAAATACCTTTCCTTGTATTAGGTCACAAGATTCCAGCAAAACACAAAACAGGACTTAAATTAGTAATACCGTTAAAAAGTATTTTATAGATCTGTTAATACTCACAACTTTTTTTATGTATTTAGAACAGGTTCTACAGGGTTTCACTGCACAGATCTGACTCATAGTGATCCTCCTGTTTTCATCCTCCCATGCACTGGGATTATAGGCACACACCACCAGACCCAGTCTCAATCACTGTCTCAAGATGTTCCCCTACTGGGGCCGGCACAGCATGCTGGTTATTGAACCCTCTTCCCTGCGTCTGTCTAAGAAGGTGCTTTAATCCACTGTACTGTCTGGCTGGCCTGATTTTCACAACATTTTAGCTATATACTTCTATTATTAGGAAAAGAAGTATATATAAATATGTATACTTGTTGCTTGTTCTGTGGTCATCACAGGTGCTTATTTTCACCTACTATTTTATAAAAACTCTTATATTAACAAAGATTTGTCTTTTAATTTATGGACATACTGTTGCAGGCAGCCAAGTTAGATAGAAATATTATAGGTAGTCAGACAGGGCCAGGCCCTTGAAAGAGATAACACAGAAGAGAAAGATACTTTACAACTTAAAGTGTGGGATGGATGCTTCTGCTGTGAGCCAGACCGAAAAGCCAAACAAATGCTAACCTCCCTGAAGATTAACACCAGGATTGATATTCTAAATAGAAATCAATCAACTTGAAAGAGCCCAAGTGAGTCACTAGCCCAAACCCCAAAAGGAAGAGACCCTGTCCCATATTCATGCCCTCTTACTCAGTGACTCACTTCCCCACTTGGTCCTGGGCATAGTCAACTTTACCTGAACAATGGTGCTTGAAATCCCATTGGGTTGACCATAGTTTTGTCCCACCCCACATCTACCTAAGCGAGTTCCCATTTTCTCCACCTTTACACTATAAAAGTCCTTGGAAGAGACAATTTCCTGGGAGACCACCCACTCGGGACACCTCTCCTGTCCCTCTCTTGGACAGGAGCTTTCTTTCCCTCAATAAATATATTCTGTTCATAATCTCCATTTGTTCCTAAAATTCATTCTTCAATTTTAGAGAACAAAAAGTCGTCCATGTCAGGTCGGGAGATCATTCTTCCCTATGTCATTTAGAAGTTCCTTATATCGTTTGGAGTCACCCACCCAAGATCAGGCATTTTTCCCTGTATTAATGCTAGCTAAAGACATTTGCTAAAGAATCTTACAATGTTGTAGAGTGAAAATCAGAGTAATTCTCAACATTAGAATTGTAATTCCCATATTTTCCAGCATTTTAAGCTTGACAGGAGATGCGAAATGAACATTTTACAAAGCCATACAGTGCTTAACTATACAATGTTTCTATTATATAGGCCACACTGATATGTGAAGAAAAACAAAATGTGGGTATCTAAGAAAACAGAAAATGGTAAAGGAAATTGAAAAGTAAAATTTCCTGTTTCTATTTTTGGTGTTGAATATTGAACTTGGGTCCTTAACCATTCTAGGCAAATGACTTTCCACTGAGCTCTACCTCCAGCCCATGACGGGTTCTTTAAATTTCTGCTTCTAGTTGGTGACATAGTTTCTATGAAAACTGAAATTCTGACCATGTCCTAATCTTACACCTCCAAGAGAGAAAACATACTTATTTGTATAGCTGAGCAGTGTGAGTGAGGATAGACATGGGTGTCACAACCCAGGGGGGAGACAATGACTCTTGCAGCCGATATCCCTTGTTCATTAGTCAGGAGCATTTGTGTTCAGCCCCTCTCAGTGTATCTAAAGGTACTCTTCTAAACACCCTGATACAGGGTCACATCAATTACTGGGGAAGTAGTAAAAGTGTGATTTTCTTTATTTTGTTTTTTAGATTTATTTAATTATGTATGCATTTGGTGCAGGGGCTCACTAGGCAGCTCAGACTTGTAGTGATTCTCCTGTTTGCACCTTCCCCAGTGCTGGGATTACAGAGGTGCACCACCAAGCCCAGTTGCAGTGGCCAGCTCAGGGAGCCCAGTGGTGTGGCCAGCAGAGTGTATGCTGCCTGGATCAAACCTGGGTCCTTGTGCTTGCCAGACAGGCGTGTAGACCACTGAGTTATCTCCCAGCCCGAAGAAGTCTGAATTTCACACATAGATTTTTTTTTAAACTACCATTATATTCACCTCGGGTGTGCTTTCAGCTCACTAGCTATTTTAGAACTCAAGAGCAGTGAATCTACTGTCATGATATAATGAATCATTATCAGTTGTCCAGAGATCCACCTCTGTGTCTTGAGTATTTGTGCTATGGTTATTAGTGAAATTGTTATTTAGAAATGTTATTTGGGAACACAATTTCTGAAAGTGCAACACCTCCTTTAGATAAGAGTGAAGGTACAGAGGGTGAGTGACCACCTTTAGCCCATGGCATCACTGCTGGAAGAAAGGAAAAGGCACTCACAAAATAAACCAAGAAGCAGTTCTAGAACAGGCATGCTCAGCCAGAAAGGGTAAAAACAGTCAGTGAATAGCAAGCTTGAGGCTGTTGATGTGAACTCTTTGGCTCAACTGCATAATACCAGCTCGGAACTCTCAGTCATGCTTTCAGCTAGACATGTTTACAGGCTGCAAAACTGGATACGAAGCTGAACATCCTCTTTTGAGGTGAGTTTGTAGTTCCTCTGACCAATGATTGGAAAAGCCTCCAAAAGAGAGGGAGACCTTAAGCAGCACTACCTTTTTTATATTTGAAAGTAAAATTCTGTGTTATCCATTAATAAGGCAAGAGTATCTATGGGCAGAGTAGCATCTTGCCAAATATTTTGTAATAAACACATAAATAATACACAGATAAATAGATGAAGAAATAACTGTGTGGAACTGAAAACCAGTCTGGTATCACTTGATAATTGACACTCACTATTTTTAGCTTTGTGCACTGTCTTACATTAAACCCTTGCACCAGGTACAGAGATCCCTTAAACAGCCAATTCTAGAGTGTCTGCTGTCTTCCAGACTTGTCCTAAGTACCAGAGGCACAGATGAATAATACAGTTCTTTTTGGGAGGGTATCAGGGATTGAACTCATGACCTTGCACTTTCTAGGCAGGTGCTTATGCTGCTGAGCTATATCTCCAGCCAGAATAATACAGACCTTACAGAGTTTTTTTTTAAGTTTGTAGATTATTATGTAATATGCTATAATAGAATTTAGAAAAAAAATGCTGTAGTGGTCCAGAGGATAGAATTACAAAATAGTCAGAGGAAGAAGTTTTGCCAAAGAAAGTTTATTTTGTTTCTAGTTTTTAATAAGATACATAAATACGCCATGATGACATGTTTGTGTTAAATAAGAGGAGTGTTTTTCCCAGGACGATTGCCATGTACAGTGCCAAGGGATTGTTAGAGGACATGAAACTGTGGAAAACAACACACTAGAAATAAAAAAAGGTTGGAAAGCAATGAAAATTTTGATGCCTAGTGTATCCAGTTCTCTCATAATGATGTGCGTTCCCAAAGGACAAAAATAAAGAATTAGTGCAGAGATGAAATAATGGAATAAGTAGGATTGACTATTGGACATAACTGAGCTGTGGGAGTTTGTTAGATGCCTAAGCTTCTACTTCCTCTTTTTTTTTTTTTTTTTGTGGTATCAGGAATTGAACTCAGGACCTAGGTTTACCAG
This sequence comes from Ctenomys sociabilis, assembly GCA_004027165.1. Lineage (NCBI taxonomy): Eukaryota > Metazoa > Chordata > Mammalia > Rodentia > Ctenomyidae > Ctenomys > Ctenomys sociabilis. The sequence goes on from PVKA01002380.1 coordinate 108,287, forward strand.
ACAAGCACTTATTCTGCTGAGCTATCTCCCAGGCTCCTAGATGCCTAATCTTCTAAAGGCCACAGAGGCATGTTTATCTTTTTTTTTTTTTTTTTTTTTTGTCTTTTTTTTTGAGACAGGGTCTCACTATGCAGTTCAGGCTGGCCTTAAGCTCACTTTGTAGCTCAGGCTGGTCTCGAACTCACAACAATCCTCCTGCCTCAGCCTCCCGAGTGCTGGGATTACAGGCATGCGCCACCATGCCCGGCTCCAGAGGCATGTTTATATGTTTGACAACCTGGTCTGAGTCTAAGGGAAGAAAAGAGTCAAGTTTTTAGTTGGCCAGTCACTGGCTGGTGCTATTGGCTATATGGTTTCTCCATTGCTTCATATTCGGTGTCCTCTCTGCAGAAGCAGCTCCTCCTTGTTTTGAGAAGTGCTTACCTCATTTCTTTAGACCACAGGAAAGCATTTTTTTTTTCTCACTACAGTGAAGGCTTTGTACTCTGTCATTCCCACTGAGTACAAAAAACCCTCTAAGAGGCGGACAATTGTTTCACACGCCAATATCACAAATTCCGCACTTGAAGTTGTAACTACTTTAAGAAAATAATTTTGAAAAAAAAGATTCTATTTACTACATCTTCACTATTGGGTAGTGAATACATAACCCTCATGGAAATGAAGTATCAATTACCTGCACCCAGTCCCAAAGTATTTTCACCAGTGGGGCAAGTGGTCAGGGTGCTGCTTGCTGCCCCACCCACCCATTCATTCTCAGACTCTGAGTCGATAAACAGGTGACGACTGCATGTGACAGGAGTCTTTAATAAGGATGCCCAAGCACATCTGTGTCATTTCCAGGATACTGTAGTTTGCCCCACTCAAACTGGGATGCTTATTCAGCATGGAGAACTAACGCTGGTCTAATCTGAGTTTGTCTTCAGCATGCTGGGCTAACCTGAGCCTGCGCCAAGCTCTCACTGCCCTACTCCCACGCTAGACCCCTTAGATTTTCTGTCTGGCATACAGCACCAGGCCCAGGACATTGTGGTGGCAAGGGGCACTCCAGGACTCTGCTGAGATACAGCAGTCCAATATGTATGAAGCTGAAGCCCCAGAGCCAGTCCCTGCTTGACACCATGCTCTGCCTTCTTAAGCAGCAAGGGGTAAGGACTACCTGCTCAACTTGGCACACTCAGTGCCCTCATTGTGCTAGGGGAAATTTTCCTTTATTAGTCTTGGGCAGTTTTGATTCTCCTCTAAGCATGTACAAGATGGAGAGTCAGATCTGCAAGCCCACAGGAGCCTCCATGTGATATTGGGAGAATATTCTATGGCCCTTGAATGCACATAACCACTGTTGTCCCCAATCAGAAAGAATGCACAACAGGAGTCCCAGAAACAAGGCCTTACAGAATTCTTTGTCTGGTTGGTCAGCTTGAATAAATGCCATAACCTGCGGACTATGGAAAGAAGTCCGCTTCAATGGAGTAACCTGAGCACAACCTCACAGACTGCAAAGAGGGGCAAAGGACAACTGTGACTTGTAAGACCCAAGACTACTGACTTGGGAAAGAAACAGTGCTATGGAAAGGAACAGGAATCTCTGTCTCTGATTCTGTCAGTCTCGAACTCTGTCTCTATCTCTGTCTCTGTCTCTGTTCCTGACTTTTTCTCTGTCTGTCTGTCTGCCTGTCTCTGTCTCTATCTCTCTCTCATTTTCACTCCTCTCTCTCTTTCCCTCCTTCTTTCCCTCCCTCCCTCCCTGTCCTCTCCATGATTGTTAGTTTTTTTTTTTTTCTTTTTCACTATTTTTTATTTATTTTTTGCTAGAGGTAAGAGTTCTGCAGCACATTTTCTTGCCCCACTTTTGATGTTCCCATATTGGTTTTAAAAGGCTCTCCTTTTATTTTTCCTCTCACCTCTCTGAACTCATCAATTTTTTTTCCTTTTCAACTTGTCCTTTTGGCATTACTTCTTTGTTTTTCTTCTACTGTAATACTCACCCCCTATTGTTTATCCTGTGCTTAGGTGGTCATCTCTGTTACTGTTCAACACCAGTGACTTCCCTGTCCTCTTACAGGACGTTCTACATTAATTATACCATACTATTTGCATCTACCTTGCTTTATCTTTCATAATCTCTTTATTTTCTCTCTTCCTCACACTACCACTCCTACGATTCACCCTTCTAATTCTATAGTACTTAACTATATCTTGCCATGGCTAACTACTGCTTTAAGGTGAAAGGGATCAAAACTGCTCTTTTGAGTGGGTAGTTAATGTATAAAATTTTGTGATATGTCTTAGCTCTTGCTATATAGCTATGTTGTACCCAGGATTAATTGTGACAGAGTACTAGTTATTGTAGTTTGTCATTTTCCTGTTTGTGTTTGATAGTACAGATATTACCGCTTGCACTGTTACCCAAGCTTACATAGTTGTGCTCTGTTCAGCTTCCTTGCATGGCAATGTCTAGATTGTTTGGATGTCATGAACAGAATTAGCATCCAGTAACAAAGAAATGGGTGCTAGGCTAAACAGTTTCATCACTAATGAAATGAAGAAGTAGGATCCTGGAATAGACAGGCCAAAAGCCTGCTACACCAAAAGATAGCTTTGGAAAGTAGTCATGACCTAAAGAGGTCTCAACACTAGTGAGGAAATAAGCAACTTAAAAGCCTCAAGGTGAAGAACAAATTAAAAAAAAAAAAACAGAAAAGAAGAAAATGTAGAAATATGATACAAGTCAGAACATCCAATTTAACCAAAGCAAGCCCTAAGGCACTGAGGTGGATAAAAAAGCAAAATGCTGAATTTTATGAAATAGAAGCCAAAATAACAATATAAGATAAGCCTCCAAAAAAGCAAAATATATGTAATTCCACAAGAGACTAATGTTAACTATGATGAAGAAAATGAACAGTCTAGAATAGAGATAAAATCATAGAGGATCCTAGGGAAACTGTAAATACCCAACATAGAAAAGAACTGAATGCCCTAAAACAGATACAAACAGATTTTCAGGGCAGTATAGATTTTAGTGAAAGCAAATGCAATTAATGTGAAGGTAGAATATCAGATCTAGAAGACATGTTTGTGGTTGGCAATAATCAAATTAAAGACTTCTTTAAAAAGTGACTTGATAGTTGCTAAATAATGCAAAGGAGAAAAACATGATATTAGTTGGAATCAATGAGAAAAATCAGATGATGACAAATCATGGCAGAAGACTAAGATCTATTGTACACAAATACAAATTCCTTGTGATGAATATAATCATTATACATGTTAAAGATGGATGAATCAATATTGCTCTAAAAACATAAAATGGCTAGGGAGATAGCTCAGTGGAATAATTACCTGCCTGGTAAGCACAAGGTCCTGAATTCGATCCCCAGGACCATAAATAAATAAATAATAATAAATAAAAATGTTAAATGCTGATTAAACACAGTACTGGAGCAAAAAGAATAGGGTTGTATAATTTTCTTCTCTGTAGTCCCTAGCTCTGTATTTACTCTGTTTTTATGTTTCTAGGGAGCAGCAAACTCTTGTGATTGTACTGACACTGGTACATTTTCTGATGCTACCGCAATGCATTCTAGTAACTTAGAAAAAATTAAAAGTTTATCTTGAGTTGTAGCCACAGAGAGCCATAAACAACGAGCCCTATCTCAAGATGAGGATGTCTCCAAGGGAGAAACTTGGAGCGCTCACATGGAGCAGTGTTGGATCCCCTTTCCCCCTTCTTACCAAGCTACCCCCCTTCGGTCAGTGGGGCTTCATGAGGACTGCATCTGCCCTGCATGATTTCCTAAAGGTTTCTTCTCTAAAACAATTTTTGGACTAATTTTCCACTATGCCAGTACCACAAGATGGTGACGCTATTTCAACACATGAACCGTGGGTGGTCAAATCAAGTCATATCCAAACTATAACTGTCCCTGTGTGCATTGACATCTGTACAATGATTATTTCTAAATGGACTCCTTTACTCTTTTATGAAATAAAGTGCTATCTATACTGATGAATAAAACAACAATAAGGATTTTTTTTTTCCCCCAAGGAATCATTTCATTAGTTTTTCAAGCTGTTTTTCTTTTCTAAATTGATTGGGACTTTAAAAATAGGGGAACTTTGAGCTAACACACTATCCTTGTAAGAAACAGGCATGTTTAAAGGTATATTTCCTCCATGTAGCCAATCAATTCTGGTCAATCTGTGAAATTCATTTTTTTTAATAATCTTTGGCCTATTTTTGTATTTTCTACTTTCAAAAGATGCAGAAAACCAGAAAGAATACACAAATAGGCAAAGAATAGAACCAATAGCTCAATCCAGGAAGTAAATTAATGCTAAAATGGAAACTTGTTAACATATTCAGTATCACAATTTGGGTTTGATTTGTGGAGAAAAATAAGCTGTTTTTCACCTGCTCTTAATCTTTTTTAAATTTTTAAAAATCTTTAATTAATTAATTAATTTAATTTTTTTTTTGGTAGAAAGTCTCTCTATGCAGATCAGATTCATAGTGATCCTCCAGTTTTCGCCTCCTTAGTGCTGGGATTACAGGCATGTGCCACACACCTGGTTTCGGTGGCAGGCATATCATGGGGCACCAGGGATCAAACACAGATCCTTATGCTTTCCAGGCAAGCATTTAGACCACCAGGCTATCTCCTTAGCCTCTCATCACCTCTTAATCGTAATTGATAAAGTAGGAATATGCATTTTAAAAAATATTTCTGCTGCCCCTTTTGAAAATATAACAGAAAGTATACAGTAACTGTAGTTTTATGTAGTCATTTGAACAGTACTTCTGCGTTCTAGCAAGGAGTTCTAAAGAGTCCCTTCTCGTGCCTGTTTGTTATTGAACAGCAAGTTTCTGTGCTAGTAGTCTTCATTTCTGTTTAAATTGCAAATTATACAGCATCATAATATGCTCTCCATCAAAAGCTGCCTTCAAGGAAAAAAAAACCCTGATAATTTCATTTATTCAAAGGATATAAATAACAAACACAATTCAAAGCATTATTCTATCTAGGGATATTTAAATTTAATGAACACAAACTTTCATTCCAACCAAGTGGTTCTAGCAGTCTTCACAGGCAATGTTAAATTGGTAAAGGGACTTTGAGTGGGCAGAGTGTTGGGGTGTGACTCATTTCAATTTTCCTCCAGGAGATTCTTTCTTCCAGCTAACCAGTCCTGAGCATGGATCATGACCAGCACAGTCTGTACTAACCATTTAAAGCATAATCATTTCTACATAGAATCTGTCTTCACTTTATTTTAGAAACAAGTAGTGCTCAGGGTTGAATTGTTCTCACCAAGCATATATCTTGAAATTCTAACTTCTAGTGACTCCAAACATAATCTACTTTGAAAATAATGTAATTGAAAATATAATTAGTTAAGGGAAGGTGGGGCCTTCAACCAACAGGGCTTGTGTCCTTAAAGGAAGACAGACCAGAGCACAGAGAATACTGTGTGGACATCGTGGCAGAGATCAGCATGAGATGCCTATGGCTGAGGAACATTCGTCTCTAACAGAAGTTAGCAGAGCCCACAGTCCTCTCTAGGGGCTACAGATGAACCATGAAACTGCCAATTCCTGATAATTGAGATTCTGATTTCCAGGTGTTGTGAAACAATAGACTTTTGCTATTTTAAAGTACCTAATTTTTGGCACTTAATTATAGCTTCAAGCCACCTAATACAACTTCCTTCCTCTTACTTTTCTCCTGACTGTTTTTTTTTTTTTTTTTTTTTATTCTTTCTCTTTCTGTTGATTTCACCATAGGCAAACACAAGGCCAGAGACAAGCAGAACCTCTTCTACCTTCTACATTCAAGTATACACAAACCTGTTCCACGTCTCTTTGGGATGCTTCAAGTCTAATTCATGTATTTCGAAAATGTATACTTTACAGTCTTCAAATAGTTTAAAACACAGACTATCACATAGCTAACGTACATGTAAGATAGCTTTGAAAACTTATACATTTTGCTTTAATATAATATAAACATCATGACCAACATCACACTCATTACTCCCCATTGGTATTATTTTCCACTCTTGGTAGCACACAACATAATATCATTCCATCAGCGATTTAGCTTGAATGATAATTCCAAGAATGGATTGGTATGTGGTACAGGACATCTTAAGGAAACGTCAAGTAAGGGGAGAGAAACAAAACAAATATTTGTGACTACTATTTGGTGGACATGTACAACAATGTTGGTTAGTGCTATAAGAAATACAGCATTTAAATAAACACACACACACACACACACACACACACACACACACACACACAATTTATCAAGTCCTTGGTCATTTAGTATAACAGTTCTTCTTTCCACCAAAGAAAGAGATGGTCAAATCGTAGATTAAACACTTACAATAAATGTTGGCACTTGTAGAACAGCACAGGGATTGTTGCACTCTCCACACTCCAGTCCTCCCAAGGCTGACATTAGTGTCTACTAGATGTCTGTTCCTATAAAGAAACTTTGAGTCAATTGTCTCATAAAAGAAAAGGTGTATTTTTTTCTGAAGGATTCTAAAACCTCCACAGTTTTGGAGGTGAGGTCTGTTGCTTTGGATCCTTTGGTGAAGCTACACATTTTAGGAAGAGCAAGATTAGCTCTTGACCAGGATGCAAAAGCAAAGAATGGGAAAGACACAGGTTACACTGCTTCTTCAAGAGCTTGAATTGAAAAGTTCCCTAAGGGCCCTCCTCATAAAGGCTGTATCACCCCTTATAGTCTCACAGGTCTGCACAAAAGAACTCATGAGGCTCCAGGCCACATTCCTGAGCCAAACTATAGCAGTATTACTCTTTTGTCCTAAGAAGAGGCTGTGCCTGATTCTGCAATATGCTTCCAATCACACAGAGAAGTAGAGAACCAGGATTTGAAACCTGTGTCTAAAGTGAACAAATTAACACACACTACACTTTCACAATGTATGAAAAGTATAAATCTGGTTGTGTTGTTTCCTTCCATCTCTCTTTTAATCAACTTTTGCCAGAGTAAATTATCTCATAACTACACTAAGTGAGATGAACCCAGGGGAAAAAATAATTATGGCTTCTCTGAGACTTCTGCAGAGAACACCAGTAGTGGATAGGAGATGTCAATGGTGCAACAGGAGGTAACTGCAACTCTCTGTGTGGCCAGGTGTAGCTGCAGATGCAATCAACTCTCTTCTTCTCACTGCACAGGGTTTTGTTTTCACCTCTAACCCATGAGGACAGGCATCATGTTCAGAGCCTATCACTGCGATGCTAAAGCAGCAAGCATTTCCTTCCCTTGTTCCATACTTTCACATTCTATATAAAGTTGTGCTCACATGGCACTGAAATAGACATTTTTATGTGCTACAAAAATACCACTGCAACATGGCAAAAATGCCATGACTTGAAATAGATGATCTTCTAAGATTAACTTTGCCTGAAGAACAGATCCTCATCTCACACATATGCATTCATTCTGAAAACTTTGAGTCCTAGAAAAACTGTCCATAATTCCATGGGCCTCTGTGATCTCAAAGGTACTCTTACTTTGACTTTTTTATCAACGACAGTGACTATGAGACGACAAAACAAATCATTCACTGGCTATGTGAACTTAAACATATTTATTTAACTTAAAGTCTTACACTCTACATCTATAGAGCACTAGGGTCATTAGAAGAGTGAAGACCTTAGTAGGTTGTTAAATCTTAAAGAGTACTCATACAGACTGGCTTTGGACAGCTGTTTCAGTTTTACTACATTGAAATTCTGTACATTGGTATGCAGTAGATATGGAGGAACAAAGGTTACGAAGGTGTCTCCAAGCCACAGACACCTAACACTCTAAAAGAAAGGATGACAAATGAATGACTCAGAATATAATTTGATAACTACAAGAGTGACACCACTTCCTGTGTTCAAAGAGAGAACTGACTACTTACCAGGGTAGAACATGCAGTCGCTGAGCGAGGTTGGAAGAATCAGACAGAGAAAATCAGACTTTGAGACAGCTGACAGATCTCAAGAACTATGCATTTCTGGGAGGTGAAAAATAAAGGTTACAGCAATTGAAGCCTAGGAATAGTGATGAATGAAACTGAGAAAGGAAGGAATTACTCAGTTGAGAAGGACAGGAAAGGGAATGGGGGAAAGATATTTAGCTTTGTACATAAGCAGGATGGTTTGGACAACTGTACTGTGCAGTTCTGCTTGTCTATGGAAAGGAGCAGATAATGTTTAATTTGTTTTGTCTCCTTTTACAACTGTTTGCCTTTTTTCTGTTCTTAATTTCTTTCTTTTTTATTTTTCTTCCAATTTTACATGTATGTATCTGGTAACATGAATAACTAGTTGGAAGAAAACACTATTTGTTACAACAAATACTGTGAAATTAATATTTTGTTAAGTGCAATTCTGTATCACTTGCAATTTTTATTTTAATACTATCTGTACACTTTAAAAAATAAAAAGAAAGAAATCAAATATGATGAATGAAAATTTTTACAATGCCTTTCACACCTAGTCCTGATTCATGCACTTAAAAATATTATAAATAGGAAGAACAAAAATAGTAAACTTCTCTAAACTGCAAAACAGGCTTACAAGTTTGATGATAAGTTTATTCAAATGGTTATAGATCTAAAAATGATCAGAAATAAGGTGCTGGTTGTATTCTATTACACATGTCAAACATTCTGTTTAAACATAGTAAAGTTTTGGGTCACAAATAATTAAAACATGCCCTGCATCTATGTAAATGGGTTACACTGAATGTTTCTAGTATATTCTTTGTCATTTTCAGAGGCCAAAAATACCCTGATGATGGCAACCAAGCTTTGTCACATTTCAAAGCTATTCATGGACACATTCCAAATGACCTGTCTGTATGTAGCAAATAACACCCTTGCTGAATTAATAATGACCAGCATGAATTAGTAAATATATCTGACATCTAATTCACATATAGCATGTAAACAGAAAAAAAGAAAGATTTTTTTAATTAAAAAGCAATGGTAGTCTCTAGCCATGGAACTTTCCTTATCAAGGACTTTTGTCTGAGCCTTGGAAGTGCTAAAATTATAAAACAGGTTCCTATGTGAAAGCGGGTTCTGAAATGTTTTTGGAAACAAGTAATGTATCTATTTTCCCTAAAATTCTGATTGGAAGTTTTGAAGTTGAAAAAGTTAGAAAGGGAAATGTGTTGCCATTCGATTACAAATTGCAAATAGTCCAGGCATAATAGAGTCTCCCGTGTACAATGTAAATAGCTTAGCTTTACTTAGAAGCATTGCCACTCTAGGCAGAAGGGATTTCTGTTGTAGGTTCATTGTCTAGACCAAATGTATTGTACTTAAAAAGAACTTTCTTCTTTTATGAGAAGGGATGCACTCACCTTCAACATTTTCTCTGAGACCTCAACCCTCTTACCTGCTTTTTCACATACAAGAGCCCTCATAATGAAATAGGTGATAATACTATCTATTATATTAATAGAAATAATGTAATATAAAGATAGATACACACTCTGAAGTGTTCTAAAATTAACATCACAGTCAGGAGGTAAAAGTTCAAGGATCTCACATCAAAATATCTTCACACACTCAGTGTCCAGTGAATATTTTTGAATCAATGTAGTCTTCATATTATGAGGTTGACCTCTTTAAAACATAACATCAAATACAAGATAATGTACAAAATATAGTATATTGATTATTGCAAGATGGCAGATGGCTCTATATTTGTCTGTTGTTTCTAAAATTTCCTCTAAAAATATATGAGTCCTTTTATAAGGCACTTGATTCTAATCATGGTTATTATATTGTTTATCTGACTTCAGGAAGTAAAACAATCATGAATACACACATTAAATTATTTCCTCTAAACCTAATTTCTTTCCTCTAAACCTAATTTTGGCATTTACAAAACATGAAACTTTTGACTAAATGTTTTCCAAGATCATTTGACGCAATAGTCTTTGTAATTAAGGTTTTATTACCATTTCTAACCCTTCTTTTGTCCAAAAACCTCCAACCTCCAACCTTCAATAGCAATCCAAAAATGAAAGATTATTTTTAAAAGTATGAATAAGTGCGATGGGCTCTGAAGATATTTCTAGAAAAAAAAGGACTAGAATTAAAATTATAAAACAACTGAAGTGATAGTAGTCAGACATATAGGAAGATAGAGTTGAGTCATTTCAAAGAAAATGGAACTTGAAACAATTACTATAAGTGAAATAAATCAAGCATAAGTGCTAAATATTGCATGGTTTCTCTAAAACAGAGACTCAAAATATAAATGTCTCGGTTATTCTTCTCTTGTTGCAGGGATTAAATACCTTACACTCAAAGTGAAGGAAGAAAGATTTATCTAGCACAGAGTTTGTGGACCCTTTAGTCCGTACTGAGCTGAGGCCAAGGCAGACTGGCACATGGCAGAGGGTGTCCACTCATGGTGGCAGCAAAGAGCAAGAGCAAATGGGAAGAGTAGGAGCAGCAGTGGCAACAGAGAGCAAGTCTGTCTCCCTTAAGTTACTTTCAGGCTGCTCGCCCAAGCTGGGTGCAATACTCACACCCATAACCCCAGTGGATCATGAGCTATTCACAGTATCTAGAAGTCTGCCCCTGACTGCATTAGGCTTTGGGGGGGACAACCAGACACAAGCCACACAACCGAAAGAGAGATTATAGAGAAAAGAGAGATTGGCTCTGTCCTATAGGAAGGCAGATATGGGGAAGGAGGGAAAAAGGAGGGAAGAAGGGAGGGAAAACAGAGGAAAATGCTCAGGATTCCTATACACATGCAAAACACAACTTCTTGGTCTTCCCTGCATCAAACATTCCATTTGTTTTTATGACGACTTTCAATAGACCGTGCTTGCTTTTACCCTAGGTTAAAAACACAATAGGCAAATTACGACAGCAAATTACAAAATGTATTTATTGCATACAGCCTGAAAGAAAGCATAAATATTACCATACAGATATAGACAGGTAACCCATAATGCTTAAATGTCTTTTGACTTTTTTCAATGTCAAAGCCGTAACTGTCTAACAGGAGATGAAGTGTTACCATGAATAAAGTTAAAAACACAAAAAAATTTAAATTCCCAGGAAGATGGTGTCAAACCAAGAAGGTAAACATCTTGTTTATGATTCTATTTTGCAATGTTTGTTGTGATATCCCTCAGTGGAGCTACACAGAGCTCCACTAAAGGAGATATAGCAACTCAGAGACAGTGTTTTACCAGATCTAAAATTTACACAGCAGTAAGCTGTGTATCATTCTGTTACAATGCAGTGTCCAAATTACTATTGATCCACTGATCATTCTAAGGTCTAACACCAACGATAATTGTGCTCATCCTTTGTCAGCAGCATGGTTCACTAAGGCAGTGTGATTGTAAGCAGGAACCTATCTTGTACTCTTATCATCAAAAGTAGCCAGTTTCTTTATAATCACAACCGAGGCATTGAACTCAAGACTATTGCTGCGTTTTATGAACACAAAATTCCTTGTGACATAAGAGAAACAAAAATATGTTGGCATAATTTTTTTCTATTTCTTTCTCTTTTTCTGAAGTGGAATTATAGAGGAGAAAAAGATTCTGAGAGTTGCATTCCACACTGAATGATAGAAATTTCTGAGTGTTTTGGCATCTGCTACACCATGACAAGAAAATATTTGGGAATCTTAGTTTATGAATGCATTCAATTCAACGTTGAATTGTCTATTTTGTACATGTTTTAGATATTAGTACAACATTAATGCAATAAGTGTACATGATAAATAATCCTATTTTAAGAATGATTATAGAAAATTCATATACTATTCATCACCCTCAAAACACTGCCTTGTTCTTTGAATACAGTGATTCCATTGTTTTTGACACCGTCTGCAGCAGATTTTTTTTTTCATTTATGTATTTGGTACAGTGCCTCACTAAGCAGCTCAGACTCACAGTGATCCTTCTGTTTTCACCCTCCCCAGCACTATAATTACAGGTATGCAGCAACACACTGGGACTCGTTTCCTAGCTCAGAGTACCCCAGGAGTGGGGCCGGTGCAGCATATGGAACCTCTGATTGAATGTCTTCAGTAGTTTTTGAAATTCTTTTGTATATGTGTCTATGAGAGACGTGAATTTTAAAATCCGGGCCAGCTAAATAGTTGAGTGAATTAAAGCACCTGCAAGAAGATGCAGAAGCTGGAGGTTCAATCCCCTGGCCTGCCATGCCAGCTCCACCCCTCTAGGATGTGCTGAGATGGCCATTGAGACTGGGTGTGGTGGTGCTCCCCTGTCATCACAGTTCTTGAAAGGCTGTAAACAGGTGGATCCCTACAAGTCCAATCTAGTCATGAGATCCTGAACACCTGTAGAACCTTCCCTAAGGTACATACATACATACATACATACATACATACATACATACATACATAAAATAAAATAAAATAAAATAAAATAAAATAAAATAAAATAAAATAAAATAAAATCGCAGTAAATGCTTGTGGCCGGCACCATTCAATGGAAAGACAGGCTGCTAAACATTTTACCATGTGTCCTCACCCATCTAATTCTGGTAATGTCACATGTGGGTTTTTCTCCAAGGGAAAATGACAATGAACATTACACATTTTGAACTAAGAAAGTTGAAGCAGCCACAGAGTGTAATTAAATATTTCCATGAAAGAATGCTTCAGGAACTACTTGGAAAACACAAAAATGGTGAGATACGCACGTTGAAGATACTGTTAAGCACTGGTGGGTTAATGGTAATATGTCATTCACTATGTTATATTGTAAAGTTAAACATGTATTGTATGTTTCCATCACCTGTCATACATACATACTCTATGAGGAAATGTGCATGGGTTTAAAGATTTTCCCTATTTATGTTAATACTGAATATTCAACAATCAACTATTTGTAACACCAGTTCACAATGTTTAGCAATAAACATTTTTATTTCCTTTTAATTAGGATACCATTGGAAAAAAGCAGGCTTCTCATGTTTTACTTTGTCACATATAACCCAAATTTGATTTGAGATTTCTCTACACTTAAAATCTAGGTATTATTCATTGAAACATTAACTTTCATATCTTATTGACTATCCAACTTCCTTCCCACATTCCAGTTCAATTCCAATAATTTATCCTTGCTTCAAGTAAGTTATTTCATGATCAGCAAATTTTAGTTGATTTCCGGCTGAAGCCACTGTCAATAAAAACGTTTTTATTTATTTCATTGTATTACAATCAGAAATGATGCTGTTGAATTAGAATATCTGTACCCGAAGCAACAACATTAGTTTCTTATTTTCCATAGTTCCTTAAGAGTCTAAGATGATATATTGTAAGACTAACATTACCCACATTCATGTGTTAAAGTAATGCATGACTGTGTTTTTACTACGAATTTTTCACATTCCCTATTTAGTTTTACTTTTCTGTTCATATGCTTGGCAATGATAAGCAGTTGTGCACACCTCTCACCCATGAAAATTAAAAGAAACTCAAAAACAAATAAATACTATTGCAGCAGTGCTGGCCTGTCTACAACAAGTTTCATAAAATCTAAATAAATACAAAGAATTCATATGAAAAAGATGCAAATTTATTAACATAGAAAAATTGAAATAATAGGTCATTTATCATTCTAAAGTATTTTTATTTCCATCTGTTTCTCTTCCTGCTCATCTTCAAATAAGAGAACAAGAAAATATTTGTACATTAAGGTAGAATGAGTCAGCTCTCTTTCCTCAAATCCAGCCCTCAGACCAGTCTGTGAAGCCAATGAATAAGTCAGGGAATAGCCACATTTGCGGATTCATGTCACCACAAACATTCTTAAACCACAGAATGAGCTACAGGATCGAGTACAAGTTTTCTTTCTCAGCTTCTCTCAATTCATAATCCTTCATATTACAAATCAATCCAAATCAGATTATGACTGAATATATAGCCAAGAAAGTAAAAATTATCTTCTAAACATTTGTATTGGAAGTCTTTTTTCATGCTTGTCTTACTTTTCTTCCATTGCTGAGAAAAAATAAGGAAGGGAAGATTTGTTTAGCAAACACTTGTGGAAGTTTCAGTCCATAATCAGCTGGCTCCAAGACAGGGTGGCATGGCTGAGGGGTAAGAGTTTATGGTGGCTGAGGACAGGAAATACAATAAGGAAGGAAAGAGGGAGAGCAAGCCTCTTTATAATGTAAGCCGTCTACTACCCTGTAGGTGTAGGCGTAGCACGCACACCATCTCCCTGCCCTCCACTTGTACAAAATGCAGATATTTATGAAGTGAAAACCCTGGTCTCCTGCTGAGTGGCTTAAACTTCTAACCTTCTCAAGTTGACATAATCTATCAACCGTGATAATGCTGTAGCATATAATGTGTGGATATTTAGACATGGCATACATAATGATAACTATGTTAACATAAAACAAACGTCAAGCCATTTTTACAATTATCAATTACATATAAATCTACAAAACACATTTCAAAACCCTCAATAGAAGGCTGTCCAAATAGCTCAGCAGATTAAAGTGCCTGCAAGCAGGCACAGCGGCCAGGGGTTTGATCCCTGGGCTGCCGTGCAGGCCCTGCTCCTGGGGCTAGCTGAGATGGTGATTGAGACTGGGCATTGTGGCCAGTGCCTGTAATCCCAAGGCTTGGGAGTCTGTAAATAGGAGAACCACTATGAGTCCGATCTAGTAATGAGACCCTGAATGCCCCGTAGACTCTTCCCTAAAATACAGAAAAACAACCAACCAAGCAAACAAAGAAACACCACCTCAATAGAAATTTGGCAAGACAGGGCCAGGGAGGTAACTCAGCATTATAAGCACCTAGGGCAAGGTCCTGAGCTTGATCCCCAGTATAAAAAAAATTTAAAAAGGAAGAAAAAAAGAAAAGGAAAGAAACAGCAAAGAAATGCTGATTGTAGTTTAAATGCAAATGATCAATGCATTTATTTAAATTTTATTAACTTCATTATTAAATGTTACACATTTTAATTACAAAGTAGTAGAAACTCTGACACAGCAAAATTAGATTGATAATGTATCACTCTATATGATGAATGCTGAAAAATTATCATCCTTGCATATTGCTGACCACTGTGTGAAACTGACCTCTTCCTACATATTACTTGTTACTGTAGCACATAAGTAATTGTGCTTATAATATCAGTCATAAAGTTATTGAGAATTTTCTTACAGAGATTATACAAATTTACAATGTTTCCTATAAAATGATAATACTGGCTAACAGTTTTTGAGAATAATAAAAATTATTTTACTTGCTCCCTGTTGAAGTTAGTGACAAAATAATGACCACTGACATCAGGCTATCTCCTGAGCAGATCTTCACGATCAGGTAACTTTAGGGAATGTATGAAATTAGTTCTTAGGTCCTATTCCACACTTCTTGGATTTCCTTTAGGAAAAGAGGAAAATGCATGTCTCACAGGTTGTCTTGAACTTGGATTCTTGATGTGACTTAGGTTCACCTATGCAGGTTCACTGCTGTGTCTTTTGGCAAACAGGTTTGACGTGAAGGTCATTCATTCATTGGTTCCCTCAGTGTTCAGTTATAAAGCATGGTTCTGCTCACAGTGGAGATCTGTTGCAGCGTCTCAGGGCCCCATCATTCATGGGTGCCCAGGCCAGCCCTGGGACCACAGCTTTCAAAGTCTGGACTACAGCTTGGCAGAGTACTCCTGGGATGAGGCAGCATTTTCTTCCTGTCCTGGAAATGATACCAAATCTGGCCAGTGTCTTGAGTGACACATTTTGGCGGTGGTTGTTCCCTAAATCATGGTTCCCATGTGTGGCACTGAAGATAACCCTCTGGGATCGAACGCTATAGTCAGCTTCCCACTTGCTGTGTCCCGGAGGCTGGGTCCAAGTTAAGTATTGTCCTGCTGGGGTTGTTCCGTGGTATTATTCTGCAAATCATTTCTGCTGAACAGAGTTTAAAACTCAGTCTTGCAGCTTTGCTAAGAACTTAGATAAAAATATTTCTCATTTCTGGCCCTAATGATTAGCTACATGTGTGTTCTAGGACACACATTGTTTATAATATTTAATCATGAGAAACCATTTAAATACATATGAAGAGGTGCTTGCTTTATAGCTGTATGACACAGTTGTACATTGGATATAGTCTTAGTTTCTAAAATTACCTTTATCTTCATGGAAATACATCTTCAGCATATTGGTGAGCAAAATGAAATGCTATTAAATAGTTTATGTATGTGTGTATATTTTAAAAAGTCTGGCAGGATAAAAATAGGTAATGAATAATCATCTCTCAGCATCACTATTTTGAGTAATTCACACTTTTTATAGATCTCTTTTTATTGTGTTAATTTTTACTTTAGGGTGTGTGGTATAGCTCACTCTCACTATTTTTTGACTGTCTCTAAACTTTCCAAGTATAATTTTATATTGGACTCATTATACCAGCCACATTCCTTTCTTCTCAAAGAATACAATTTGTACACCACACATAGTGGCACATGCCTATAATCCCAGCACTGGGTAGGCTGAAACATGAGGATTACTACTATGAGTCCGAGCTGCATAATGAGACCCTGTACTAAATAAACAAATTTTATTTATTTTTATTTATTTATTTTTATTTTATTGAAATACAAATGTCAATCAGACAGTTTCAAGATACCTTAACCATACAGATTCAATGAATTAATACATTGCAAACTGTTTTCATAACGTTTTGGTATTGTACAAGGTGCATACATGATATTATATTTACAGATATTATTTTAGCAGATATCTCTTATCAGGGAATTAAGAGTGTAGCTGCTTACTTATCTTATTTTTTATACCTGAATTATATCAAAAATTCAATAATTATTTACCTAGTGGATGACCGTAGTACTAGAAGCTGACATAATATCCTGTCCAACCACCATTAGTGCAGATCTTGCCTCTCATAGAATTGTGTAGAAGCACAGCGTTATCTATCCCAACTGTACTGTCTATACACCCTCACATCATGATTTTTTTCTTTCCACACCCCTTCCTTTGTCTACACCTGTCAAAAGTGGGCACTCCATTGACATTCAACTAACTTAGGTGCTTGAACTCGACACCACAATCCAACACAGTCCAGCATTCTACAACCATCAGCTTTTCTTCTGGATGGTTAACAACCTAAGATCACAAGTCAGAATTGGAGAAATAGAAGAGCCACAAGGCCAGCCAACATTTAGGCCCTAGCCTTTTAAGGTCAGCAAAGACTCAGGACATAGGAGAACCTATACTGCAACATCATGAAACTCAGGTGAGCTCCAAATTTTCTGAGCAAGGAGATTATGGAGCCACAGAGGAAAGAGATTGAAGTTCTAAAGTGTGCCTGGGGAGAGCCACATGAAGAGAAAACTTTCTCTCAAGCTCTCACAGAGAGCAAACTGGTCAAGCATTGGCCGTGACTCATCCACATGGATGACACAGACAAAGGAACTATAGAATATTTTTTTATTAGGCTGAGGCAGGAGGATTGTTGTGAGTTCGAGACCAGCCTGAGCTACAAAGTGAGCTTAAGGCCAGCCTGAACTGCATAGTGAGACCCTGTCTCAAAAAGACAAAAAAAAAAAAAAAAAAAAAAAAAAAAAAAAAAAA